>JAHWFP010074497.1:0-19928 GCA_023313725.1 Lithobius niger
CTGTAAAGAATTGAAAGAGCGGCCAGGCTTTCGTGCAGGTGCTACGAGCCAAAGGAAAGAGTCCACTATTACCCCAGGGAGGTAGAAGGGGGCCAGTAAGCATAGCAAGCAGTACTACCTTTATTCACAGCATATAGCTTTTAGTTAATTTTGCTCTAGAAAAACGACAGTTTAAGGGGTGAGCCTTTTCTCCACTATTTCACGATTTTGACATTAAAGTATTTTAGGGTGTTGGGCGTTAGCTTCAGCTGGGTGTTTAATACTCGATTTATGGTATTATAAGACGAGTGGCTTTGATTCAGAAAGAAAGAACTGCATTAGATTTTAAATTGTTGAATACTGGTGTTCCTAAAGATCAGTTTGCCATTTGCATTTACGGCTTCACCGCTTCTTCGACCAATTAGAAAACGAACCTTTTCATAACCCATAACCGCCTGAAAAAACTTTCAGACCCTTTTTTTTTAGAGTCCATATGGTACTTGGGCCGGTTCTCGGATTCGAACCGGCATTCTCTTGGTTTGGAGCCGACGACGCTGACCACTGGGCTGTGATTGCCCGCTTTGCTCGGGGTCCCCGGGGCGCCCTCACAAAGCTCGCGCGGAGACGTAGTTTTTCGCTGTTATACGTTGAAGGCGTACGTTCGTATCTAGGCAGTTACGGGTTAAGAATAAATTGGTGGCCGTTAGAAATACAATTTTTGTATCGCTGAAATTGCCCCTTTAACCATCTCTACTGCACTCTGGCTCAGCTGGCTTTTCCATAAGATTGGCAAAATCATTGTTAGTGAGTAACACCTAGTGCTTCACTAAAAATATCGTAACTTGGTTGTATTCTGAGATGTCACAACAAATCAAGCACCAACGTACTTTGGAATTGACTGCCTTCAATTCTGCCTACATTTGTTGAAGAAATTATTGCTTAGTAAGATGTAACAAAAATTGTAAACTTTGGAAGAAAAAAAAATTAAAAGATAAAGTTTTATGTGCAGCAGGAATTTTTTTTTGCCTTTTCACTAAAGGTTGAAAAAAAAATTCTAGTCATATTAGCACGTATACAGCCCATGATGGCAGCATACAAATTATAATTTTATTTATAGGAACGTGGATATTAATTGAATCTAACGTAAACATGTAACAAATGCTCGCAGTGAAGGCTTGCAGTGCAACCTACTTTGTTGCATTGCAAGGGCCTAAGCCTAATTAGGCTTGCATCGATATGACTTAAAATAAAACGTTATACTTTACAATACATTAGGGGTGTTCGAGCTCAATAATTTGACTTTGAGTAGAGTACCTGGCCGAGGATTCAAGTCTCGAGTCGTTCGAGTTTTACCAACATTTAATTCAAGCTCAATGATAACTGCCAAGTTACAATATAAAATTGTACCAGTGCTTGCTACAGAACACACGTTGAAATATCCAGTCAACCCTCGCTAAGTATCGATCGTAGGCGAAAATTATCAATTCAGAACTAATTAACTCTTTTAACGCGTAAGAATGTAAGATGATTTTTTAATTAGTTTTACGGATTTTTGCAACGGTTCATGTGACAAACTTAAATGCTCAAGCTTTTGTAAGAAGGGTTGACTGAAGTTTTCGAATTTTGCACACCCCTATAATAAACAATACTATTAATTAATAATGTTTCCCACCACCAATAGGCCATTAACATCAGTTCAAAACGTGAAACAGTTCAAAACAAACGGTGTGACTAGTTTATGTTGCACGAGAATTTTGACTTGGCAGTATCGTGGCTAGCGGCAATATGCGATTGCCAATGATCTGAAGTCATTCTTCATAAAGTGACTAGTTAATGCATGGTAGTTGTAAGGGGAAAGAAAGTTATACAAATGTTTGGTTCTTTGCAGAATCTGAGGAAGTTGCTGATGGCATTCGGCGTTCTGAATTGGTTTCATGGTACTTGAACGAAATTCAGGGAGAGATTGATACAGAGGCAGATCTTATTCAAAGGAAGCTAGTTGTTGACAAAGTCATCGACAGACTCATTACCCACGTAAGTTTATACTAGTACTTTCTGATTACAGCAGTGAATTTGGGATTTTATGGTTTGGTAACTAATCAGCGTAAACTAATCCATCTATTTGAGTATCCACACAGCAGCCGATCATCCGTCTGTAAATTCCTTTAGGCCCCATTTTGTAGAGTATTGCATTAAGCCAGCCTAAACACATCATATTCCCTCCGCTGTCCCTCCTTCCCATCACCCCGGAGGCAGCATGTCGCCAAGCTGTCTTACAAAATCTTATTTCTACGTATACCAAATACCAGTTATATTTTTTAATTAACGCAACATTTTTCAGCATTAAAGGTTCTTCTTTTCTGCCTTTTTATCAGCTAGGCACACAAAAACTTGTGATGGCAGCGCCAAATCACTTACCTTTTTCCGAACTAGTGTTGCTTCTAAAATTATTTACAGTACTTTTTAAAATTCAGGCATCCCAGACCACCTATTTTCTCTACAATACGAAAATACCACCTTCAGTTTTAACTTTAAATCCTTTATTTATATGCTCCCTGCTCAAAGACTTTAAAATGTACTTTTAAGAGGCTTCCACTGCTCCCCACCAAGTGGCGTTGCGTGCCAGCCCCCATCACTTTTCGTTTGAGCGTACTGGTTGAAAATGACTCCTGACCTTTGAATCCATGTTCACATCGGGCCATTGGTGTAGTGAGTAGTAATCATTAAGGATTGTGGATGACCGTGTGATTTTTGTCTTTCTCATTCTTGTCTAACAGATGTGATAGTGTTAATATGTCAATGGCGAAACGAATACGGTTTCAGCAAGCGAAATAGCAGAATCGTCTGCTTGTTTGGGGCTCCATTCTACTGAATGGCTGACACCCGGGCCTAGTACAATTTTTACCAATTGATCATTTAATATCAATTAGCTCTCATCCACAAAGTATTCTCTACTGACGAGCCCAAACAAGGGCGAAACAGTCTGTCTAGAGATCTTTGTGGGTGAGAGCTAATTGATATTAAATGATGTTAATATGTAGTGTTGTCGGCCCGAATTTTGTTGCTACGGCACGGCTGGCACCATCGAGTCTGTTTCTGACGCACGTTTCCCGGCTTTGTTGGCCCTTACCCCACCTCCTGCTATCGAAATTCCTATTGGGTTTTCGGGTTTTATTTGTCCGCCAGTGGTAGATGCAGGCTCGGGGATACTTTTTCTTTGTGCTGTGGCATCGCCATGTGTTCATCGATGGGCGTCTTGAGACCCGATCGTAGGGGCGGAAAGCTTATGCTATTCGTAAGTATGAGCACACTTTTTTTCCGGTTTTTTCGTCTATCTCTCTGTTGCGTGTACAGGCGTAACAGACAAGGAATGGCACTGGCACTGCTGGTTTACTACCAACATCGATCTCGAATTAATAAGCCGAATGCGAGCCATGTACTGTCCTGCCACACTGTGCAACTTCTGGTTACGGATCGTAGGAAGATAGTCGTTGTCAAGCGCTGCACGGAGATAAGTTTCGTTTTTCGAACTGTAACCGAAAGTTTGTATTTTAAATCTGAAGAGCAAATATGCAAAACAAGTTAAATCACTTTTTTGAAAAAATTGAGTTAGATGGCGTTTCATACAGTTGTTATAAGATGGAAACCACATAAATTTCTATCTGTGCAAAAAACGTGAAAACTTGTGTTTTACAGGCCAAGCAAAATTATTGATTCGTGCAAATCAAGTTAAATCACGAGCAGTGGTTTGATCAAATAAAGTCAAATCCTATGACTTAAGAAAAAAATGAATGATCTTGTTGGACAAAGACACGCAAAAATTGAAAAATTTTCTATTACATTTTTTAACTATGCAAGTGATTCTAAGCAACTTTCTCTTACCCATCTAACACTGTTAGTATAGATTCAGAAAAAAAAATTAATGACCCTGTTGGACTTAGCCCAAAAAAACGCAAAAACCGACACTGTAGTATAGGCATCTATAGGACTTTAAAAAAAAAAAGCTGTGTTTTTCAAAAGTTAAGTATTTGTTTGTTTGTTTTGTAATCACTTGCCCTAAAGGTATATTTCTCAACAATCAAATGTCTAGGCTGTGCTACTTTTCCTTGGGTAGAAATTTGGCTCTTTTGAAAAACGAAAAATTGTGATTTAACTTGTTTTGCATATTTGCTCTTCATATGCTCTCCAGTTTTGCGGCCGGGTGTGGTTAACCTTTTAAATGGCAAAGCTCGACTACATAATCATGTTACCGTACCAAGTTCTTTACAGGGTGATCCAACTAAACTGTTACGAGCCGATATCCTGTGAGTGGCTAATGAGAGAATAAATAATGATAGAAATGCAATGATGGGCGTGATGGGGCACATTTACACGAGAAAAAAGGAATGACCTTGAATTGATATTTCAACATCATCCTCGTGCTATCTTCCGAACGAGATACGATACGGCAAAAAAGTAAATTAGAAAGTTGGACGCAAGGAGACAATATGACCAACAAAAAAAAACAGATTCAAAATCGGATAATAAATAAAATAGTTAGGATGATGTTTAAAAGCTAACTGAACATGCTGGCTGCACGGCAGATGAAGAGGATGACCTTGAAATATCAATTCAAGGTCATTCCTTTTTTCTCGTGTAAACGTCCCCCATCATTGCCTTTTTCTCATTATTATTCTCTCATTAGCCATTCACATGATATCGGCTCGTAACACTTTAGTTGGATCACCCTGTAGAAACAAATCGTTGGTCGCAGTTATTCGAATGCAAGGTTCCACTGTATGCTCTTGATAATTTTAGTCCAGTTCTTGTCAGTTTCCCTACTTAACCAAAGGTGCTATGCAGTAAAGTGGCAAACCCAACCTCAGATTTCACTCGTGTTGCCTTGGCGAATGTGGAGCAGAACTGCTAGCTTAAAATGTGATTGGCACCTTTTTGCCTTTTCAGGACCACATCATCATTCCTCTTACCCACACCGGATTATCGCAGCTCAAAAAAGGAGAAGAAGAGTTAGAGAGTGGAGACGAAGAAGATCCTTTTCTGGTGGTGCACCCAAACTACATCATTGAATCATGAAATTATTGGTCATTTTAATTAACTGTTATTTTAAGAAACAACTTGTATTGTAAATAGTTCTTTTTGACAGGCTGATCTGACAATTTTATTTGCAGTGGTTCATCTTAATTATGAATATATACAACAATAAAATATGCATCTAAACTAAAGGATGTAGAATTTGTTACACGATATTATGTAAAATTATGTTGATAAAAAACACTTACAATAAAACTTAAAAATCTGCATTCCTTGAGTTCAGTTTTTATTAACAGCAAATGATTGTTCCTCTGATAAATTGTTCATAATTTTTTTAATGATGTGTTCGTTAATTAACTATTCATCGTTTTCTGGATCACAATTTATACACTCGAAAGGCAGATTCTCACAAGATGATTCTGATTTACGTCTTCTCGTTGGCTCTTCATCACATTCTGAACTGCGAAGTAGCCTAAACAAACAGAAAACTCAATAAAACTTGTAGTCCGATCCCATTGCTAAAACAGAATTATTCTCTTCATAACAAATGAATTTTGTAACCTTTTAAAACTGTGCCGTTTAGAAGGCCAGTTAAGCGTAAAATATTAAAAATAATTTAGGGTTCTAACGAGAGTTTCCTGAAGTTCGAAAAATGGCAGGAATGTGTAAGCGAATTATATTTTAGTGTGCTGGGAATACAAGGTAATCTTAGCTGTTCAGTCAGGAGATATTTTAAGTGTAAATGAAAAAACTGTTAAAGTCAGTAACGGAAGAGCATTTATGAAAAAAAATTTTAATGAGAGTCCCAGATCAATACTGTTATCGATACGTTCTTGTAAGCGATAGTATTTGTAATTCGATAGTATTGAAAAAGTATCAAAGAGGTTTTGAACAGAAAATTAATCTTTAAAATCCCACAGACAATAGCAATTCCTGGAGCAGACTACGTTACAGTTGAGCTGTCTGTTTATGGATGCCAAGTCTTTATTATTACGTTGCTCCCTGAACCGAACCGCCATCTTCATCTGAACAGTAATGTCGATTGGAGCCCCAGTGCAAAAATACATCTGGGAAGCAAAATCCCAATGCATGCAAACCTCGTGCTTCTGCGCTACAAAAGTCAAAGCATGAATGTTTCCCTCTGCTAGAAATGTACCCGAAAAGCAAAAATCACTAGGGAAGCACTAGGGAAGCAGAATTATGAAATGATTATTGCGGTACTATTTACTTCCATCCGAAAATACTTCCCTTAACCCTTTGGGTCCAAACGACGATATATGTATCTTCGCTTCAAAACCATGCCTCAAACGGATGCCAAACGATATATCCTCCCGTCAGTTCAAAGCCCCGTTGCAAAGAAAAACTTCCAGTTGTTTATGACAGGTGTAGTCCTGATTGAATTACGTATTTTCGAACGCGTTATTTTGGGTTTGTTTAATTCCATATCGTAAATCTCTTATTACACATTCAGTTAATTCCAACGCCCACCCCTCTAAAATGCTTGAAGGTCAAAATCGTGAAATAATTAAAAACTTCATACATTTAACAAAAACTTTTAATCTACACGATTCACGGGAATATTTGTAATCATAGAAAAGTTGCCAGTATTAGGTCTGCGTGATCTGGATTCAGCCGAACGAAAACGCAATGCCTTTATTCTCATTTATTCACAAATCTATATATTTATTTCTGTTAGTGAGGTCGTGTGGATGTGGCAGGGATGCAGGAGGTTTCGGAGTGCGAACTGCCATCTAGCAGTGTTCTTGGTTGGTTGTTTGTGTCAGTTTCATTTTCTTTTTCCGTCCGGGCACTGGGGACCAACGGTGTGTGGGTATTCTCAGGGGGAGGAAGGTGGGGGACCTTGCAGGGCCCATCTTCATTCGTCCAGCGCCACGGAACATTCTTTTCCGTCAACTGTCAGAGTGGTGCAGATAATGATGAATGGTTCACTTCCACTCAAGCCCTTTCGTTCGCTCAACTCCTCTCGACGCCTCCGTGTGGCTCCGTCTTCGAGATTCGTGGTGCCATCTGGGACAGAACCGGGAAGTTTTTCTCATTTCCCTTTTCGCGCATTTTTCAGGCTTATCTCAACTTACATCACAGTGGCTGCTTTGTTAACGTTTGCTCCTTGTCGTTCTCCATGCCCAAAACAAGAGGTGGATTGTTGCAATTACAGTCTCCATCTACCAGGGACCCTTTCGAAGGACGAACTCCAAGCGAACTCCCCTTTAGGATTCATGTCACGTGACAGGCTAACACGTGTAAGCCGGTTCCAAATGGTTGAATAGTGGCGCAGACTCGCTACCCGGCTGTTGACTATCTGCAAATTCCCTCGTTTAGGCGGATATTGAGAGAGTGCACAAGCAGCACCAGGAAGTGGCGCTTTACTATATGTGTATAGCGTGTTACACCTTTCCAGAAACCCAAACCTGCAAATGTGCTGGAATAATTTCTTGAAAGACGAGAGTGGACCCCCATACTGTGTGCAAAAGCACCGTTCATGAAATTATTTCATTAATCCGTGCCCCTCGTGTTAATATTCCTAGGTCACACTGGACTGAATAGAGAAAACGCAAAATCATTCCAACAAAATGAAAGTACAGTACCACGAAAAAGCCATGAGAGAGAAACTCGCAAAAGCTAGCGACGAAACTCCACCAGCTCCTCTCACTAAGAAACACCTCGATCAAGCTCTCTGTTCGTGACTCCCCCTTGCCATCATCTGCAGGTTCATTCACATCTAAGTCATCTTTCATAACGGTCTCATAAAAACAATGTTCATTCTCGGTGTTGTCTCCACAAACAGCAATCCTGCTTGACATTATTGAAACCTCCGAGCCAAAGGAAGATGAGACAGCCCCGTCTTCAACTCCACCTCCCACCACATCATCGTCTCCAGCTTCACCCACATCTGTCGTCTCCAGTATTGTTCAAACAGAACCATCACAACAAATGCCTTCTGAAGAGGCTCTTACACAGCCAGACCTTTCTGAAGAGGAACCAAGACAAAAAGACCTTTCTGAAGAGATCACCCACAGCGTTTCTCTCGACACTACTCTCTCATTGTACGGCTTCGACTCCGATGCGCCCCAATCACCGAATGTACCAACCACACCACCATCTTTTAACCACAGCAAATTTCTGTGCTAGTCCATCTCATCTCAGTTACGAAAGAACCTCAAATCTCTCTAAACCTTCATCGCCTCTTTAAGTGTCAAGGCTTCAAAACAAGATCAAGAAATCGAGAAGCTGCGGAAGGAAAACTCCCTCCTTCTCGATGAATCAGCTAAGCTGAAATTAAATTTGGCTCTGGAAACCAAAAAGGTGAAACTTTTTTCCTCTCCAAATCAACCTTCTCAGAACATTTGGAGGTTATCACATCTTCAACTCTTAGCATCAAGAAGGCCCAAGTATCGTCCCTCTCCAAGGATGATCCACCCTTCAAAATGTCAGCAGAGACTGGTTCACGATCCAAGACACTTCCATCAAGAATTGACACTAGCTTCCAATGGCAAAACCCAGTTCTTTCAAACCGGCAACACGGAAATCCCAGCTCCTCTTCCTCTAGAAACAGCCTCAGCTTGAAGATCTGCTGACCTTCCCGAAGCCCGCTGCATCTTGGAAGACTTGGCCAGAGCAACCTCAGTTTGTTCACCAACCAAATTCATATGCCACTCTCTTTGGCAGTTTGATAGTGATGACACTTTCAAACCCTTCACCCCGACTTACTTACCTGTACAGTGACTCGAACATGGGAACTTCCATGCCTAAGCTGTTGATCCAAGGCCAAACCATTGGATTCCATGCTCGCAAATAATCGAACTTTCAATCAAAACCACCACCTCACAATGTGTTGACGAGGTCGAAGCCACTTTTCTTTAAAAAAAATTATCAGTCAAAAGACATTAACCACTACCCTTCTGGACTTAACACCACAACGCACAACCCTTACAGTGACCACATCTTCAATTAGTTTGTACTGTTATCCTAAAATACTTGCCTGTATTTTTATGATTTCCAGTTTGGAAATGCTTATCGTCCCAACCTTTATTAAATTTAATGTACTCTGGGCCCTTGCAATGGCGCTCTCTGGGGCGCATGATCACCATTGGGCGGCGCCCCTTTCCCGCTCCTCATCACAGTTTGTTTGGAACGCAACGAGCAATATCGCATCGTTTTTCGCTCAACCAAAATAAACCTAAAAATGGCAGACTGAAATGTAATTCCCGATTCGGAAAGGATGGCGAGAATAGGCGAAGGAAGACGTTACCTGAAGCATCTCTATCTTTTCGGATGTTGCGAATTATAATTCGAAACCCCGTGGTTGTTTGGCCGGGAAATGGTGGTTCATCGAGATCCAGAGATCGGCAGAACCAGACAAAGGAGTTACGGCGTGAACGGCGTGAATTGCCGATTGTTTTCCATCAACGGAAAATGTGTAGCCACGAGATCGAGTTAGCTAAGATCGAGTCGATTGTAAACACAATCGACTTTGTTTTTAATGGTATCGTTCAGACAGTGGGTCGATGGAAGTGTGATGTGAATGTATCATGTTTCTGTGTGTGAAAAGTAGTTATTCCAAATACCGTACCTGCGTAGCGTCACCGTGCAACACGGGTCAGTTTTATAATGGTAGGCCTATTGTCTAAAAGAAAATTCAAGAAGCGACTGCTGTTGAGACGTGCCCGGACTGGCCAATACACGACACTTCTTATGTGCCTTTTACGCAATAGCGGCGCCATACTAGGAAGTGGGGATCCTCTTGAACTGGACAAAGAACTACCGCCACCAAGGCCTGGCCGTGATTCTTCCTTTTTCTGACCATCAGGAGATGGGGCAACAGCCGCCAAATGTTTCGACACCTACCCTGAATCGGAATTCCTAACAGGTGAAATCAACATGGAGTTTGCCACTGCACTATACCTACCCAAGAGAACTGAGGTTCCAACCACCGTCTACTTGACATTGACAAGTGCACAAGCTTTGGACTCTGAGCCATTTCTCAAACCGATGTCCCTTCCCAGACTGGGACATGTCAATCGTCCTGAACTGTCTCCTAGAACATCCATACGAGGGAATGCTAAACAGCTCAACGGCAGTCCTAATCAAAAAAACCGTCTTCCTTGTCACCCTCGCATCCACAGAAACCTTGTGAACTAACAAAACCCATCGTAATTCCAGCGCTTACAAACATCGTGGGCCAAGAATCGGACAGCCAGTGCGAGCACTCCGATTCTACATCTCCAGAACCACAAACAAAGAACTCTGGAAAGGCAGAACTCAACTCTTCCTCCCGTTCGAGAGAGACTTCGATGAAACCTCCGCAGCCACCATCTCAAAGTGGATCTAAGACACCATCCAAGCCGCTTATGACGACGCCAACACAAGTCAAGCAGACAAAAGCGTCAGGGTGACAGCGCACGAGTTAATGGCACTCTCCACCTCCTGGGTATTACCGTTCCAGTACCAGACATCCTCATGGCAGCCTCCTGACGAAGCAGCTTCGTTTTCACAAATCATTACTGCAGAGATAAGACGAAGCAAGCCAGTGAACTACACCGTCTGGGCCCCATCGTGGCTGCCAAATGCGTAATCCAGCCCCCTTAAGCACTCAGAAAACGACGACGGAAGCAAGATCTTCATGTCGAAAACGGTCCTTTTCAGCGCCACCATTTTTTCCGAAAGCGATCCAAATTCCTGTTTTATCTTCTGTTTTCTGAATAAAGTGCGAAGTTGGTGAAACGTTTTGGGGGAACAGCCGGCTCGTAACCCTAGGGTGCCCGCCACCGTACTCTGACGAGGTCTTCAACCGTTAATGCAAAAATTAACTGGTTATCGTATTTTCCAGCAAAAGAAAGTTAATTTTGCCAGTCCCCAGTCAGGCCGGATAAATATTGTTTCTATTGCTACGAAAATACATAACCAAACCCACCCTACCTCCTCTCTTGAGTCGGCGCCTGGCTAATCGAGAGGCAAAATGATGAGGAACAAACGTGCCTCGGCGCTTTGTATAGAGAGAAGCTGCACAGATGAGTTGCGCAGTTGGGTTAGGACGCCGCCCGCTACTCTGCACCGACAAACATCCAGGGGAAAATGCAACGTTCAAAGAACTTATGCAAAAATTAACAGGTTATGTATTTGCCTAGCAATAGAAACAATTTGTAGCCGGCCTGCCTGGGGGCCGGCAAAATTAACTTTTCCTGCCGACCATCCTCCCAGGCTGGCTGAAAATGGTTTCTTTTACCTAAGGAAAACGTACATAACCAGACCCGCCCTACCTCCACTCTTGAGTCACCGCCTGATGTATCAAGAGGACAATTAATGAAGAATGTATGTGTGAAAGCGTTTTTATAGAGGAGGGCTGCGCAAAACACCTGAGCAGTCAGGTTACGCAGCCGGCAGTTACAAGACACCGAAAAACATCCAGGGAAATGCAACATTCGAGGAACTAATGCTAAAATTAACAGGTTATGTATGTTTTCCATATTCTCGCAAGCAGTCTACTGTCTTTATCCGGCTCCTCTTCACGTGTTACCTCGTTCTTACCACTTTAGTGTGATTCAAACTGCGGTTTCATGTTGTCTCTGGTATTGGCTCGCCCATCTCCACTCAAGTTCGGCTGTTTTACGTTGCGTCCTGTATTTGCTTGCCACTTTCGTCTCAAGCTCACACAATTCACCTTTCAATAGGAACTGTATTGCAGGATTGGATGGTCCCTGGGTATTCATCAGCATGGCCTTCTGACGGATGTGGTGTTGAAAGGTCAGGGATTCAAGTCCTCTCAGGTGTATGTCCCTGTTGGAATTAGACGCCAGGAGGGTTCTAGTGCCTTCCCAGTTTAAGTTGTACCGTGTTTCCATGTGGTGCACTGCAGTGGTATGATAGTGTGGGATTGAACTTAACAGAGAGGACACCAAGATGGCTGCCCCCATGAAAACCGGAAATGCCGTCATCTTGGATAAAGACCATCAATTTTGAAGGTCTCGACGTCGCATCCGGTCCACCAATTTGAATGACGTCCTACGTGTGGGCCGTGGGCCTCCTCGGAAGTCGGGTACTCGAATTTTGGGAGTTGGCCCACCCCCGTTTCTCGACTTAAACGACCATAACTCTAGAACCTGTCAGTCCTAGAGCGAAATGGCTCGGGATTTAGCTACTCGCCCCCGAAAGGAATTCGCAGGAGGTCCCAGTCTCCGTTAACGAACTGTACGTGCCTTTCTCCCTACGGGCGGTAAAAAATGGTAGGGTTTAAAAGGCTGAACGTTTCCTTCTTACAGTTCATCGTGCGCACGTAGGACCAACATTAGCCAAGAGGTTGATTTATAAACATTACTAATGCCGATTTTACGGACGCACTCATTCATACATATACTCACACACTGCATGGGGGATGGAAAGGAAAGGAAGGTGTGGGATGGGATGGGATTAGGTAATGGTACGGTCGTCTGCCCAGCTTGGTTGGACCTGCCAGGGACTCGTGCCCCCGATGGTAACCACACCGTGACCTCACTGTGTAGATAAGGGGTAGGAACTCTTTGAAGCTATTGTTTTTCTTCTTAACTGCATACTTCTCTGGTCTCTTTTTATTTACGGCTGCCTTTTCCTTATCAGTCATGGCCTTGCGCTTCTCTCCCTTGCGTCGCGCTCCTCCCGACTCTCGATATCGCTTCCGTTTCTGCGCCGCGTCCTGCTCTCTCCTCACCCTCTTCCTCTTTTCACGCATGGAGGCGTACCTCTCGCTCCGCAGCTGCTTTCTTTACGTTCTCCGCTCTCTTCCGTTCCTTGCTCATGGCTGCACGCAAGTCCCATACAGCAGCAACTTTTCGCAACCTATCGGCCTCTCTTCTCTCTCTCTCTCTCATCCAACTTTCATCTGCTGCACCTCTCGATGGGACGGGACGCCTTCCACTCTCGCTTCCCCATTCTCGCTATCCGACGCTTCCCCTTCGCGGTCTCTCTTCTCCACCTCCGGATCGCTGTCGAGGTCCACGTCGGAGTAGAAGTCGTCGTCCTCTTCATCTCCGCCTCCGGTATCGGAAGTTCGGTAGTGAGCGTGGGTGTAGGTGTGCACCCCACCTTCCAGGACGAAACGTTTGTCATCGTAAGCCGAAAGCAAGGACTTGGTGACGACGTCGGTGGTGATTTTATGCTTTCGGCTACGAAGGGTTGTCCACGTCCCCTTGTCGACGGTGAGTTATTCGAGGCAACGTTTGTGGTCCTCGTGTCTTAAGATGTATCTTGACAAAGGTCCTATCCACGGCTTTTGCCGTCTGCTTCTTCTCGTCCGCGGTGATGTACGAGTACATCTTAGACCTGAGGCCTACAAACTCCTTCACCGGTACCCCACCCAGCTCGTCCTTGAACTCGCCGAGGAATTGCTTGTTCTCGATGCTGAAGAGGGGATGGGTGGGGTCGTAGTTTGACGTGTCGTACCGCACGCCCCTCTCCTTGGCCATGTCCGTGTAGAGATCCTCCGTCTCGATGGAATAGAACAGCCTGTCCATGTCCGTGAAGAGCAACGCCGCCTTATTCCCGTACTTCGGTTTGATGTACCCGTAGTGGAACTGGTACATCAATAGCTTCAAAAGCTCCAGGATGGTGAAACCGGAATATATCAGTCGATCATCCTGGCCTTCAGTAGTACGGAGATTAGGCTGTCGTTGAGGATTTCGAACGAGTCTGCGTGAGGAAGTGAGGTGTACTTCACAGACTTTTCCACTTTGCTGGCGAGTTTCACGGACACCCTGTTTTACTTTTGCTCCAGCGTCTTTTCGAAAACGCTGTTGTTCGATAATTTGAACAGGTTCTTCTCGAAGTCGTTCGCGGCAGCCTGTCTTCTTACAGCGTTTTCCTCGATGTAGGGTTTAAGCCAAGCCGCCTGTTTGAAACCGATGATACGCCTGATGCGTCGAAGAACCAAGCCTTGCTGCAGGTAGTACTTGAGATTCCGGCAATGCACGACGTATTTACGCTTGATGAAGAGGTTGGAGGTAGCTTGGTGGCAGAGTTGACGACTTGTCCGATTTCCTCGGCTACTTCGATACCTTTGGGAAAACTTCGATAACATCGAAAGGTCGATCGTCAATGATTCCGGGGCCAGTGGGTAGGTGTCGTGTAATCCGGGAGGGTAGTCCAAGTCCACTTCCAAGATGTAGCCGTAGTCCCCATCGCCGGACACCGAGAAGACGTTGAAGGCTCGAACCTCCCGTTTGGTGAGCCACCTGAAGTTTCCGTACGGAAGTTTCTGTACCATGGCCCACCCGTAGAGGAGGTTGGCGTCCAGGTAACTGAGGAAGGAGATGGGACGCTCCGGGTCGAAGGTCTCTGGGAAATAACAGTTACTGGCGGCGGCATAGCAACAAGCGATATAGGACAGTCCGCCTCTGATACCGAAGTAATGAAATTATGTTTCATGACGTGGGTGAAGAGGTTGAGTTTCGCTTTCGTTTGCCGCAGTATCGCCCCCCAACTGAAACCGGGTGTGGATAGATAGTAGCAGGGGTCGAGACGATAAGTCTGGAGGCAGAGAGACCGGAAGTTCTCAAAGACATCGGTGAGGAGGTAGAATTTCCTGAGTTGGTATACTGCGTAGTAGGAGGCGAATAGCTTGAAGGTCAACATGTTCCAAACAATGCGGGCATGTCGGTAGTCCTCTTCGCCAATTCCCTCTTTAGAAAACCTCTCTAGGCGGGAGCTCCGTTTCCTCGAAGACTTTGGGTCCGGTGACGTGCTCGTAGAGGTAGTGGCCTTTCTGGGTAAGCAGGTTTCGGAAGGTGTCGGTGTTGAACGCGATGAAACGGTCGCGAAGGGAAGATCGCTCCACCTTACAATACAAGGTCCGGCCCGGAGGATATCGACGGCACCACCAGCGTTCTTCAGGTTCGTGATGAGCGTCGCTAGGGACGAGGCCAAGAAGTTCAGGCTGTCGATGAACCTGAGCGTGACGACGATATTCTTCTTGGATGCGTTGGGGAGAGGGTGAGGGTTTTTCAGGTTCACCGACATGATCTGCAATCGCTCTGCATTCCTGGCAATGATGTCGACGCTTCCGGTAAACTTCTCGGCAGCCGACACCAGTAGATGCATATCGTAGTCTTTCAAAGAAGACCATGGGGATGATGCTGGTCTGCCTCGCCGACAAGATGTACTTGTTGTGCGCCGCACCGCGGTGCTTGCCAGGAGGGAAATGGTTGTGGTCTTGGATCTTCATCTCTTCTCGAGTCTTCTTCTGTACAATCCCGGGTAAAAACCTTGTCTGCAGTAGTGGCAGTTCTGGGCCAGCACGAAACGAGCCTCTTCCTCTTCGGTGAGTGCTAGCGGACGAGGATTGGCGATGACGGCAGCATATTTCAGAGCCTCTTTCTCCACCGACTTCATGAACCAATTCGACAAGGGGAAGGGTACGCAACGCGCGTTAAGCGGCCGACTCGACGAGGTGAAGGATACCGGTTTTACAAAGACCCAAACGATCTGTGCGAAAGACTGAAACTGATCAGGGCTTCGATAGATGCTGGTTACACCTCGCTAGACACAGTTACGCAGAGTTGAAAGCTAACTGTCTTTTAATGGATGCCGAGCATGGGAAGTTGATTGAAGAGTTTGGGAGATGTTAGAAAAATAACCAATAAAGGGCTAAAGAGAACTTTTAAATGCTTATGACCATTCGAGACACTTTCGTTTCGTGCGACGTATGGGAAATGATGCCTTCCTCCTCCGTAGTTCTTTCCTCGAATACCGCAGATTTCGTCACCAAGTTTCGACTCCTCTACTGCTCGCGACAACGCGGAAGGATGGGAGATCGCCCTGGTCAACTTGGAAACTTACAACTCCATTCCGAATGTGAAAGCTTTTGACTCGGACACGTTTAAGTACAGCCGCAACAACGGCAGGGAATGAACGAAACTCATCATCCCGGAAGGTTCCTATGAATTAGAAGCAATAGAAAAATACGTCTACGGGGAGCTGAAGAAGCGTCAGCACTGGGATGTCCCGAACGTCTCCTCGTACATCCGTATCATCAGCAACCTCAATACTTTGAAATGTGAACTGCATATCACTGGCAAACAATACAAGGTAGATTTCTCCGCTGACGACCCGACAACCGTGGGGAAGTTATTCGGGTTAGAGCCCGACGTGTACGTACATGGTATCAGCATCGCCCAGAACACGGCCAACGTCCTCGATGTCAATTCCATCTTGGTACACTGCGATCTGGGAGGAATTCTTACGTGAACGGGTCGAGGCAACTGACCATATACTCGCTCTTTCCGAACTGCGCACCGGGATACAAGATAGCGCAATCCCCTCATAACTTGATCTATTTACCCGTAACCAGCAAGCCATTCACTCGATCAGAATATGGCTGACCGACCAGGACGATCGTCCGCTTAATTTGAGGGGAGAGTCCGTGATCGTGAGACTGCACTTTAAGGAAGCGGTAGATGAAATCTTTACGCATATAAAAGGGTATAATTAGCATCCATTAAATGTTGGACTTCAAACCCAACAAACCATCCCCCACACAGCAACCCTCGCCGCCCACTGAATCCCGAGCTAAACTTCGGCAAGTCCTGACACCATCTAACGCGGCCGTTCTCGAGAGCCTTATCTCCAACGCGAAATGGAGACTGTAGAAGGATACCTAAACGTCCAGGAGCCTTTTATCCTGGACGATTCCGTGGTAGAGTATAATTACCACGACTACATCCCGATAGTTGGGACGAACTTAAACAGCGTGAACTCGGAACTTAGAATAGTGGCTTACAACCAGGATATCTTCACCCATCCCCACCGGAGTTACCTGTACGAGAAGGGTGCCCTGGTAAAAGCTAGCGACGGATCGGCTTATGCGGCCACCGACAAGATAGTTCTCGTGAACAACGTAATAGCCTACCTCTTCTCGAACATCAGGAACCAGATAGGGGGACAAGACCGTGGACGAGATCACTCATCCGTGATTTGCCAGCACCATTAAGGGAATCGTCTCCTATGGCCCGCAAGACCAAGCCCACGTCGCGAATAGGGGATGGTTTCTCGACGGTGCCAGCGCCAGTACGGCCGACGATGGTACGAATACCGTCTTCAAACACAAGAGAGACGTCCTTCTAAGCACCCACTCCCCGAAGAGATCATTCGCTTATACCATCCTGCTCTCCCATCTCCTGGGATTCTTCGAAGATTATACGAAAGCGATTTACAGGGTTCAGCAAACGTTGATTCTAATGCAGGCTGCGGACACGAATGCCATCTTCCGAGACACCGGTGTAGCCCCAGGAAAGATAGTTCTAGAGCAAGTGTCCTGGCGCCTTCCCACGTAACCTCTTCGGACGCGCAGAAGAAGAGGCTGTACGGACTCGTGGATGCCGGAATCACCGTACCCATGGCTTTCAGACACTGGTACTCGGACATGCTCGATTTGCCCACCACGACTTCCCTTCGGATTAAACACAGCACCAAGAATTTTCACCATGGTTCTAAAACCGATCTTAGCATCCCTACACCAACAACAAATCCAGGCCAGTGCTTACCTGGACGACTGGGCACTCAATGACCCAGACCTCCATAAACTCGAACTCAACCGGGACAAGACAATTTTCGTACTAAACCAACTGGGATTCGGGATAAACCAAACAAAGTCTCGCCTGACACCAGCTCAATCATTTACCGTCCTCGGAGCCTCGTTCAATCTACAATTGACAAGAATCTCTCCCTCATTGGATCAAATTCAAGATCTTCTACATCACATCTGCCTCTTTCGCAGTCAAACAAGCTTCTCTCCACGGGAATTGAACTCCGTCATCAAGAAGATGGACGCAACGGCAAACCTCGTCCCCTACGGCCGATGGATGGTCAGGCCTCTTCATTACCATCGAATAGACAATTGGTCAATCAACCAAAACCACCCGGACAAACGAAAGCCATTCGACACAGACTTTCCTTTCGAAACCCTCCTCTGGTGGTCAGACATCACCGACGCATCTATTGACAGCTGGGGAGCCCACATGGACAACCAAGAAATATCGGGTCCATGGCCAACAAACAACGCAGGCCACATCAACATCCTCGAACTTTGAGCAATTCATCATGCCCTCCAACATTTCTTACCCCAGATCCAAAACCAAGTAATTCAGGTCCAAGCTGACAATATGACAGCCCTGGCCCACATCCGCAAGGAAGGAGGAACGAAATTAAGATCTTTGCACAGTCTGACCTCAGAAATCTTCAACCTATGCATTCCGAACAACACCACGCTACTTCCATTACACATCCCGGGCAACAGGAATGTAATTGCAGACTCTGTCACGCCTAACGCCACCATCAGGCGAATAGAGCCTCAAGAAATCCATTTGCGAATATCTCTTCAACATCTGGGGCACACCGATGCTCGACCTATTCGCCACGAAGCACAATGCTAGACTACCCCACTACATCAACTCGATTCCGGATGAGAAAGCAATGGCAGTAGACACCCTAACATTTCCATAGCACAACCTGTACGCATACCTGTTCCCTCCCTTCAAATTGCTACCACAGGTCCTTCAGAGAATAGAAGAAAGCCAAGCCTCTTCCTCCTAATAGCCCCACTTTGGCCATCAGCAGTGTGGCTCCCGCTCCTTCTAAACCTTGTAGTAGACTCTCTAAGAAGTCTGCGTCTTCTACCAAATCTTCTAACCCGAATCTTGCAAACCTCAACTTACACGGTGGCTACTATCGTCAAACTCCTCAAGAAGGCTGGAATTCACCGCGAAGAGGCAGGAACGCATCGCCTCAAAAGCAACCAGAGACTCAACAAACCGCATGTACGACAGCCACTGGTCAAAATGGATTCATTGGTGCTTCAGTGATCTATTCACAACGAAAAATTAAAGGCTCAAAGATCCTCATCTATCGCTCGGCACTAAACTCAATATTCAAAGCGGCAGACAAAACTAAACTTCTCGACGACTACCGCATTTGAGCACTACTACGAAAATGAATGCCCAACAACCAGACGAACTGTAACTGACTGGGATCTCTCCCTTGTTCTCCATTCGTTAACAGAAGAACCATACGAACCAATGCGAGACAGCTCTCTCCACCATATGACCCGGAAAACACCATATGACCCGGGCATGCAAGCAGGCGGCTACACACAGCCAAGAAACCTCTGGGAAAACACCACATTGGGGACAATGTAATGTTAAATTAACAGGTTAAGTATGTTTTAGGCAAAAAGAAACCATTTTTAGCCGGCCGGGCTGAGGGCTGGCAAAATGTTTTTAACTATAATGTTCAAATTAGGCCTATTTCTTTCAAGAAAACTGCAACAGGTAGCGTGGATAACAATATATTTTCGAATTCAGCATGCTTTTTCCAGTTAGGAACAACCATGAAAATTTTTGTTGCAATTTGTGATGGGTTAAGTCGCAGATTTACTGGCCTACTGTGCACGAAAAGCTACCCGGAACCACAGTTCGATAAAATGCCTTCTAGGCAATCAAGTGTACCCACCGTGACAGGGGATCTCGTTCTTCCTGTCATACCTGAAGAGGACTCATCACACCAGCAATTTTTTTCACCTTCGGTGACTTAATTCCCATCCACATCGCTGTTCAGATTGGATCGCTCCAAAACTTGTGCTTCAATTATGTCAACATCACTCTCCAATAAGGCACCACCGCTAATCCGAAACACACTTTTAAAAGACGCCAAACTGTCTAGTCACCAACGAAATGCAAAGCCTATTAAAACCTTCATTAAGAAATTGTCCAATGATTTAGAAACCTCACATGTCGGCAATCAACAGCTCTCAGATGATGTGGAAAAACTCAACAAAACAAATTTGAAGCTGCGCTTCCCATTACAACTTGCTAATGCCAAAATTAAAATGATCTTCCACAGAGTGTGTGGCGTAACAGGCACCTTCATCTCTGCCACAG
>JAHWFP010074501.1:0-24747 GCA_023313725.1 Lithobius niger
AAGATATTGAATTCCTTAAGACGAAACCATTTTCCCATTCGCCTTTGAACTCGCATTATTGACCGTTTTTCGTTGCGAGCCGGAAGAGCTAAAACCGTTGTCAAGTTGGAATTTCAGTTGATTTCTAGTCGAGTCGTTGCGAAAATGCACCAAAGGGTATTGTTTATGAATGAATGAAATCTTTATTGTGGAAACACAGAGGGCCAGGGAAGGGAATTTGTTTTATCCTCTAACACCCTGCCCAAGTTAACTGTAAACACAAAATACAAAAAAAATAGATTGAAACTTTGTACATTCATATTAAAAACACCGCAGGCAAAGCCCTTGTTTAGTCTAAACAAAGTTTCACATATTTAGAGAGGTCAACTCCTCTCAGCTTTATCTTAAAGAAAGGCAGTGAAGGGGCCTAGACAACATCAGCCGGGAAATCATTCCATGGGCTCACCACACGGTGCGAGAAGAATTTCCTACAATCCTTCCTGAAGGGAAGAACGACCAGCTTTTTGCTCGTTTTATTTGTTTTGCTCCTGAGTGTTTGAACTAAAAAGGTGTGTAGCCAATAGTTTCCAAAGTAACTCTATCGATGTAAATTATTGTGTGTTTGGGTAATGCCAATTAGGGGACACTACACTGTTCACTCCAGAGATGGAAGGTATATGTATATAGTGATAGTATTATATAACACCATAGACAGGTGTGAATGTTAATTGATAACCCTTCATGCATCTGGTGATGTGACCAGTGTTAAAATAAGAGCATGGCAACCAACAATGGCCGCCACACACTTCTTTACATTCAACCTGACTAGTTGTCTTTCCTTGCTCTCCTCTTAGGAGGCAGTTTCAGACATTTCAATATGGCGACGAGGCAAAAACAGATAGTAAGTTTGAAAAACTAACATGTTAAACATAACTTTATTATTGTATGCGCACACCTGCGTCCTGCAAATCCTGCAAATATTTTGTGAGCGGCTACGTCTTCCTGGATGGGGTGGCTTTAATCGATGGCCGCCATTGTTTTTGTAACCATCTTGGATATCAACAAGGCACTCTGCTACTGAAAACGTACAATCTATTATCTGTGTTCGTTCTGCGGAGAACTCAAGATAGGCCGCAGACACTATAAGCGAAATTTAAAATTAATTCGGCTGCCTTAGAAGCAGTTTGACCTTGTTTTAAACACACAACGCTAGTCGAATTATTGTAAAGTTATAAAAAACTTAAAGCTAGACTTACATGAAGTAAAAGAAAATGTTACCTACCATAAAGAAGACGGCAAGAGATATACGGCCGAGTAATGCGGTCTTAACTAAACACTTTCCTGACCATGACAGCGGTGACCATTTTTACAAACAGCAGTTGTGCCATTTAAGGGTTAAGTAAAACCAAGAATTTATAGGGTTGGGGAGGAGAATTTGTGACTGAGACCCCATACTGAAACTCCTTATACTATCCGCCAGGAAAGAAGACTTTCCTTATATGGTCATTTTATGACTACTAATCTTTCATGGAAAATAGTGCGCCTTGCCTCTATACTCTATAACTGCGTCGTCGTGGCAACGCTATTAGACCAACAACAATGGCGTCGCTTTCCGATCAAGTTCGTGTCAACAAGAAAGAAAGTTCGTGTCAACAAGTCAAGCTAGGGGTGTTATTTGGAACGTTTTTCAGTATTTCACGAGTCAAGGAGAATCTATTTCTATTTGTATTACTAAGAATTACTTGCATGTCAAATATCAAGCTTTTTGCTCGATGTGCATGATTAGCCCAAATTATGGCCCTAGCAGCTTTAGTATATGAGCACACGTTGGCTGCTTAGCCATGGCGGATATCTGCAAGGTAAACGACGCAGCCGGCATGCACAATGCATACCCCTGTTTTGAAACGCGTTGGACTTCTTTCTTGGCGATACTATAGATATATTCGCATTAGTTCAGTCTTAGTTTATAGAGGGCGCCATGTGTTTTATGTGGGTATTTCAATTCAGTTTTTAGCCTAAAATTAAACTAAACCAAACGAAACTAGCTTGCTTTTATTTATTATTTAGCCTACCTTAGTTGTAATTTAGTTTACTTTAGATTTGGGCTGAAAAATGAGCAAAAATTATCAGATGGAATACGTGGCGCCCTCTGAAAACTCGGACTGAACTAATAGGGGACCGATCTAACGTGTTTCAATAGGGACTTTTTAGAGTTACAAATTCTCCTCCCAAACCCTATAAACTCTTGGTAAAACCAGCACGTATTTGGTAAACTTTTGTGGACGCAATTTCCATGAAGAGTTTTGAAGCTCGCAGTAGCAGGATGTTACGAATTGTTGGTGGGCCACAATTTAGTAACCGAGCGAGCCATTTTAAGCATTGAATTGCTTAAAATGAAGTATTGTGTTGGCCCATTTTGCAGAATTTGCTGCTACAGTTTAAGGTTTATATATACTGTGTTAAATTGCAATGATCTTGCCAAAAACCACCTCATTGTGTAAAGCATTCCATGCGTTCACAACACGACTAGAGAAGAAATGATCCCTATACAGTCTAATGCAGATTTATTAGCCGCTGGTTTCCAGGGGTGCCCCCTCGTCCGACTATCCCCACACAGTTAGAAAAATAAACATAAATCAATGCCCCCTGAAATAATGAAAAAGTAAGGCAGTGGTCCCAAGCCAATCCTCGAAGCAGACGACGCTTGATTTTTCGAAGCCCCCCCAAAAAGTTTTTGGTTCAACCACCCCGTAGTTTTTAACAAATTTAATGAACAATTATGAAGTATCTGGAAAAAAAACATTAAAAACAGTTCGAGGGACAATTTACACCTACACATTATTAAAACAAGCCGACAAATGTTTACGAGCACACCCAAGAACGGAGCTGGTGACGTGTTACTTCGAAACCAAAACGATGGCATGCTGTGCTTTTACGATGATCACTAACCCTTGTGAAGATAGCCTACTGTCCGTTTGGCGACACGTTATAACAAACGTTACGATTTTCAGTCGCGTTATCGATTGGGCTTGGGTAGCTTAATGCACTTTAAAGCAATTTAAATAATTGGAGCGGTCAGGCTTACATTTCGTGATGACTGTTCGTTCTTTTGTTAGTCCAATTTTGTGTCGATTCATCAGCAAAATTAACAGCAAATGAGCTGGAAGACTCAGTAAAATGGCGCTAAATGGGAGTAGTGACGTCAGACGCGATTTAGATTTGGTGTTAAATCTCGCACTGTTTCTAGCGCTACTGCTTAATACTGAGTGGACCAACCCAATAGCCCGGTCGAAGGTTCCTGACTGTAGCCAACTTATTCAGACGCTCTCCGAGGAAGGAGTTGCAGTAATATCGAAGCCCGTAGCCGACCCATTGTTCTATCTCTGCAAGGAAAGCGGCTGATAACCTATTTATCACCCAATTTCACGATCTCAGTCAATGTGATAGCTTGTGAGACAAATTACACATAATTGTTCTTTGTTTAGTCGCTTCCTACATTCGTTGTTTGGAAGGCATGATGCTTCTCTTGCAAAGTAAGAGAAATACAAACGCTTTTCTTATTATTGTGAGTACAATAGTGTTATAAAAAAAAATAGCGCAGACGACAAACATGTGCAAGTAAAACAAGCACTTCAAGGCGCTGTCCTAACTTTAATCGAGGCTGCAGCGTTATTTTAAATTTTAAATCGTAAATAATCTTTGTGGTAAATAGGCCCTGGTGGCCGGTATAGCCTACTTACTACTTGTAATGAATAACATGAGTAACAGGGGAAGAGACCACATTATTCGTTAAGACAGAGTGTTTATACATAAGTTCAAGTCAGCTGACTGAGGCAGCTGACTAACGACTGAGCTATTACAAGAAGGGGTGTTTATTCACGGAAGGGGGTGATGTCAGTATGCATTATTATTACGTGACGTGGGCATTGTGGCTACATACACCACAATCTTTATTGTTCAATGTCATGCCGATGGTATTTATCATTGATTTGTCTGAAAAATAATATAAAAGAATGGTGAGTGCAGACAATGAACAGGCTGAAGTAAAAATATTGACTGTTGTATTTGATCATTGTTAGCAGACCTTAGGGCCTCGTCAGGCAGATGACTACGAGTGGCAACGCTCGCTAACACCCTTTGAACCCTTTTTTCTCCCCTCTGTACACAAATGATCATTAACATGTTTGTAGATATGACCACAATCCACGTACCGGTTGAATTTAACTTTTAAACCTTTTTCTTTGTATGTATTTTCATTCCCTTTACAGTATTTCATTTGTATTTCGTTTAAACAAGTCTCCTCATTCCATGCCATCTTTTCTCACTGCTTTCAGCTTCCGTTCCGCTCATTCTTCCTTCCGGCCAATGCTTTTGCTCCGACTTGGGACGTCCCTGTCAGCGGACGCCCAGAGATGAAATGGTGGCTTCACGCGCTGCTCTTGAACTGGAAAACCAACTGCTTCGCTTGCCTCGCCTCATTCCCATTTGTGAACATGGAAATCTGATGGAAAACATGCGTCGCTTCAATTACGAGAGGCGGCAAAGGCCCAGTAGGTTGCCCGTAGTCTGACAATCGTAGAAACATTTGCCTCGTTTCAATTTCAGCCTTGAATGTTTCGTGATACTCAAAAACAAAGTTGACATTGCTGGTCTACCACATATCATAACACATCTTTTTTTATATTATTATTTGTAAGGAGTATTTGTAAGGAAGTGTAGAAAAAGAGCTCTTGGACGCTGTCATATTTAATACGGCAGTGTTCCTATTGCTGTTACTAAAGATGTGTGATCCTTGGATGAACAACTATGAATCAATATGCTCAGGATGTTTCACTCGCTGCACTTACCATGCAAATGCCAGGCCCGCAGCTGTGTCTGCACCCTAACGGTTATTAGGTTCTTTAATTAGCCACCAGAGCGTCTAACAGATGAGCCGTGTGACCAACTCAGACCAGCAGTAGAGAGTAGAGCTAGAGCTTTTGATAATAATAATAATAATAATAATAATAATAATAATAATAATAACAATAATAAATAAATGTTTAATAACTGTAAAAAAGTGATTTGGAGCAGGAAGGACTGAAAGCCACTAACTCTAGTCCAAACTTAAAAGTAGTGCGTAAGTAGACTATAAAAACCAAGAAACCAAAAGCTAAGTTTATATACAGTATTCTGGCCTTTTTAAAAAGGCAGTCAAACTTTCCAAAATAAACAAATTTTCTAAAACTGCTAACAGATTTTGCAGTGACGGTTTCCTCAGCCAGAGAATTCCATACTGGGATCACTGTCAGTGATGCCGACAATCCAAATGATAATTTAAAACAGTGACGACGAGTCGAAAGTGCTGGGCTGATCCAATGCCCTTACTAGCATTTCACCCTCTAGATAAATTAAAATAAAATAAGTAGGCTTACACAACGTACAAACATAAATACTATTCGTTTAATTACACGTTAGTTCGATGTATGAATAGTAGAGAAAAAATGTCACTTTAAATACCATCTTGCATCGTCAACAATCTTGGTCTTCACCTTTTAGTTTCAATTTGTCTGGACGAACATATTTGTGGCAAACAAGTATACATGATGGCGCGAACGTCTCTCACTACCACAACAAGCGTTCAAAGCAAGTGAAGAGGGTTTGGGTGATTAATCGCAACAATTTATTGATGTGCATGTTGTATGACGTTTCTGAGGGAACAATAAACAGTGCACAGATCACAAATCCAGCTTTAATGGATCAGAAGAAACAAATCCAGCTTTAACGAATTAATATACACAAATTCAGCTTTAACTAATCAATATACACAAGTCGGGTTAAATTGTAACCAGAAACCAGATTTTCCAGCCTTTCAGAGGGATCGAACTTAAACCTCAATTCCTGTTGATTCTCTAACTTATCTTGCACAAATTGTCTGTGTTGCTGCTGAAAAACTTCATACATGGGTTTCATAACATCATGGCTTTGCTTGTATGTAAGCTTCTCTAATATTGGGTTAACACGTACAGATTTAACCCAACGTGACGTAGCATGGGAGCTAAAGGAAAGAGGATTCAATGAATGATGCCAGTGTTTGAGATGTTCCAATCTGTTAAACAATGGTGAAGTTATGAAATTAAGGCTAAAAACGTTAGAACATGTACCTTGATTCAGTCCATACTAATATTCTTTGGCTTTATTTTTCTGACTACTTGTAGGGACAGTCATTATAAAAACCAAGTCACCCACCATTTAAGTGTCATATCGCATGCAAATGGACAATAAGCTGCCATACACAATGTCAGAAAGTCCTCGTTCCCATAATTCCAAGGCTTCTTTAAAATTTTGTTACAATACGTGCCATAGGTGTATTCAAATGTATTTACATTATCCATATTTTGATACTAATCCAAGCTTGTGAGGTGTGTGTATGACCCAAATTCAACAGTTGTACATGTTTTGGGGAGGTTTGCTCTGTCCTGGGTGCAGCCATAGATGGGTTTCTTTTGACTTCGCGAAAGAAGTGGTGATAAAACTGACAACAAAAATAACTTTGTTTTGTGTTGAGATTGGTTGGATAAAAATAGTTTTGTATCCGGAGTCAGTAGCCAAAGTAACGTAAAACGACCAGATGCTTGATATTGGAACCCAAGAAGATGCGATGTCGAATCCTGATTTTAACCTAATTAGCCAGGTTACCAGAGTTCACGAGACTTCCAGGATTCAGGCATTAATTGCTTGCGCACTATCGCACAATATTTTTTGCAGACGTACAGTCGTACTGTTTGTAGTGCAGCTTGCTGCTTGTGTGATGTTACCTATCACAAACTAACAATAAAACTGCTAAAAAGTAACGTCCAGTTCTTCACAAATATCGGAAGTTCTTAGGACATTGTCCAAGGAAAATGTGTTAGGAGTATAAAATTGACGGTTTCTACTTCTACATCAATACTACACGACAAACAAATGCATACGATTATCTTGTTGTGTATCTGATTACAACAGAAAACTTTGAACTCGCTCGAAACTATTTTCAAACAGCAAATAAAGTGATTCTTTTTGCTCTATAAAGATACGAGGTTCAAAAGATGCGTAGAAATCAACTTTCATGCTGAGAACATAACACATATCTCGATTTTGTAAGGTTATTATTACACCTTGATAGGGTGAATTGCGCAAAATCACCAGCTCAATTTTATGTCCGTCACATTACCGATTAGTTTTTTGTGTTAGATGGACTTTCATTTTTAATACTGCTGTACCTTTACTAGTGCTTGGTTAATCCGTACTTAAACCAAGAAAGGATTAAGAATCAATAGTTTTTCACTACAAGTGGAAAACGGCAATAATTCTCGTCACTGTTCATGAGTTCCCGGAGTAAAACTTAGTTTTTAACGACAGACTGACAGTTTTTATTCTTGTCATTGTAATTAAACGTAAGTAATCACAGATTATAGTTTCTTTTTAAACCTCAGCTATGCAATAAAACTGACAAGAAGTTAATCCAAGAGTGAGTTACAAATGCAAATTAGTTCCTTGAGCTAGAAACAAGAATTCAGAAACAGTCCGACATTTTTAGCTTTGTCTCGTAATGCCTTCAAATGGTGGAAGTATTGTCTTTGTATTATACTTATTCACACTTATTGTTCATGTGTTATGTGTTTAGTACAAATTATAGCATTTGGGTGATGTTGGCTTTTGTTGTGCTAATATCTAGACTACTTTTCAGTCACATGACAGTAATTTTCAAAATACTTATTTGAAAAAATACAGCAGGTACCTGAAACACACCAGTACCTTTTTATATAAACTCTTGACTGAATAATAATTAGCTCTCCTTGAATTCATGAAAATGCAAATATTTTGAGCTCAATGAAATCAATTATGTGGTTTGGTTAGCTAGCATTATTAATAACAATAATAACCACCAAATGTAGACTATAATCTTTTTATAATCAGGACTAACCAAAAGGTGGACGTTATAACTGCATGCAGATAATTTATTTTTGACAGAAGTTTTCTGTACTCATCAGCGAACTCCCTTTCTGTCCCAAACCTTACAATTTGGATATTGACATTCTGAATTAAGTTTCGTGAAAGTTTTGAATATTTTTGTACATTTTGCTCAATGTTCTGTCATAGTTTGCCATTGGGATAAATTCTGCTGCAGAATGTATTTTGTAATTTATAATGAATGGCTATAATAAACGCAAAAAAAAAAGACTCATCATTACACTGCAATACAAAGTTTTGTAGAAGAATAATTGTTGGCCATTAAGTATTTCAGGCAATTGGCTATTAACTTACTTACATGATCACAGAATGCATACTGATTAATATTGCATGGAGACACACTAACAGTAAATGTCAATAAGGCCAGTATTAGGGACGTTATTGTTTTAGCATCAACGTTACTGGGATCAGAAAGAGGAAGAGGCGATAATCTTGTCCCACTCCTTCCAACATGTCAGTCCGAACGTCATTGTTAAACACGTGTTTGGTGACTTTTACTTGATTACGAAGTACTCCTTCTGTTACCCTCTTCTTATTTACTTCAGTAATGGTTATTGTTTTGTTTGTTTTTTTAGGGAGTGCGTACCCAAACTGGGTTATCTGCCCAATGACGATGAGAGGGACAATAGAGCCGGAGAAATCCAAGAGGAAAACCCAGGATCTTTGACATGCTACAATCAAATTAATGATTATTTAATAGTTGAATAATTTAATGGGCCTTTAACGTGCATTTAGCATGATGAAAGGATGGGCAGGCCTCACAATGCACCGCCTAACAGATTTTGCAAATATGCCCAACAAAGTCGCAGCATAGACATCTCGGCTGGCTGTGCGATACAAAAATAAGCTTTTGCATGCCACTGCACAAAGACGTTATATCCGGGATATCTGCGACTGACCCACGTCCCTTCAAACGAAGTACCACCTTTCTGACATCCGAAAAACAGTGCGTTAAACCCTATATCCTCGATCGTTCCCTAACAACGTTTTCCACAATACCAAACTTATTGAAAGCGTACCCTACTTCAGTCATCCACAAAATGCAGCACCCACATAACATGGTAGACAATGACAGTGTCCACTGGGTCGATAACCTTACACTGGAGGCCTCCCACCAATAAAATATTTGTCTTTATATTTTCAATTTAGTCATTTTGTCAACACAAACTACCTCATAAACATTGTTCATTTGTAATGGACCAAGTGCGATAATGTTATGCAAGTTTATCACAGAGCCTAGCATCGCCGTGAAGTGTTCTCTTAGGTACAGTTTTCCGCTGCTGGAGCACAAAAATATCACCGTGTCCACCATTTTCCCTGGGTGCAGCATACCTCTGTAAAGTCTCTCGAGTTGCCAATCCCACGTTGGCAACTCGACAGTGGCTTCCACCTTCAACTTCAACTTCATCACTTTGTGCCACCACATTCCGCTCTGCCTCACTACGTCTTCCATAGGTGACTTTCCTTGATGATCGGTCATGGTACTTACTGCAGCCATTTTGTAAACAATAGAAATGAAGAAACTATGGTCATAAATCTGACAGTACTGCACGTGGTGACTAATAACTTGAAACGTTTGTTGGAAGCATGAAGGTATCTTTAGTGTTCACCCATCTCAAAGATGATATCAACACTAATTTTTATTGTTGTGAGAATTACGTTCCAAGCTGTTGGGATATTATATCTTTCTATTGTAAAAAGAGGGCTGATATTTGGAAATCGGTAGATAAGTATATTTCTTCCTCGGAATCCCTTTTTTCACTGGTATGGCAAACTATTTTGCTATTTCGAAGCTGCATATTTTGCTTTGTAAATACCATATTGTACGTATCTTCTACTTCCTTAACGATTTTCCTACTAACAATGTTATATCCTTCTTTTTCAACTATTTTTCTTCCTTTTCTTACTTACTGTCTGGTATTGCTTAATACTACCAGTTTCGTTTGTGATACACTGTCCATCAATTACTGACTGTATATAAAGGTGATTTTCAAATGTCAAATCAAATACTACCAATTCTGATAGTTGGATACCTATTGATAGTTTTCTTTCTCCCTTTTTAACTTACTAACAAATGTTCTACTTCTAAACTCATTCCTCATTCTCTTTTAATTCCAGGCAGTTTCTGAATCATCTTGATGCTGATTTTCTGAACTTTGCTACCTACTTATTGGTTTAGTCTGTGCAGTATACTTTATTACAATGTGCCCTTCTCTTCAAACTGTCTTCACGTTCTGCTACTTATTTTCTAACTTTCTCAACCTTCAAGAACTTAATCGACAAACCCTAAATGTGGTCTTTTTCAACTTTTGTGACGCGCAGAGTGATGGCACTATTTATAGTGCTGTGTCTATCTGCACAATAACTTTTTAACCCTCTGGTCAATTCAATTGGAATTTTGCACATGCATTATATGCTCTGTTTGTCGATTAAGTTCGCTCCAATAAACAAGGTTGAACCCAGGACCAATCCTTGTGGTACACCACCTTTCACTTGAATCATTGCGGACCTGTCACCTCCAAGCATCACATAATGAGATCGCCCGACCAAGAAGTCTGAGATTCAGTCAACAAATTTCCGGCAAGCACCACATTCTCGAGTTTAAAAGCACGTTATGATAAACCTCCGAGTCGAAAGCCTTGGTGAAATCCATCAAAACTACATCGAATGGAAAACATTTTCCAGTGACATAGTGCATTCATTTATCTCATCAAGAAGCTGCAAGTAGTCGATCCTCAAGGCATAAATTCAAATTCCCCCGTCAGTTTTCTGATGTTGGATAAAAAACCGTAACACTTTATTTCTAATAATCTCACTCATGAGAGTCTCACGATGCGCTGATTTCATAGTATTATTTACAAACCATCAAATTAATTGTGTACACAAAACATATAACACATATCCCCCCCCCCCCCAATTAAGAACATCACAGAATAAACTCACGTATAAACGTCACTAGAAATAAACAAATGACTACTTATAATGACTACTTGAAAAAACTGTGTTGAAAGCTTTTTCTTGATCTTCCAATTTTCTTGATCTTCCAATTGGTCCTCCAGCCAATTTAAGAGGTGGAATTTTACGATCAATCTTAGTTTATTTTTTTCTACGAAACAATGCAAGGCTGCCAAATTCCCCTCTTTAAACAAGAATCATTTAACCTTTATCTCACATCTCTTGACACAGTTACAATACTCTCTACTTGCTTGTGAATAAAAGAAACCTGACATGGATAACCATAGCACCAACTTTTTTTGGTAAGCTTGCCAGCAATTTCTTTTTGCGGATTCTCAGTTTGTATATTTTCAATGGGGGATATTAAACCTTCGATTTATTGAGTTTTATCTGCGTATAATGCTAACAGCACCATTTATAGCGTACCAATAAACAGACCTCATATTCTCAACTTCAATTAATCAGGTGAAGCAGAATTTCCAGTTTAATTTTGGGAGAAATCTCTTCAGACCATGCACATTTATTTGACTGGTCATATTATTGGAGCGGAGCGAGGAAAAAGGCAGGCTATGAAGACATTCCATGTAATCTTAGACCGCACATCACGCGAAAACCACAAGGACTATCCAAACAACAGTATGAATGCAGTAGCACGGCAGTCTGGACCTGGTTTATCAAAAAAAAAACAAATCCGGAATCGGACATGGGGTTGGGGTGAGAAAATGGGCCAATACCCCAGAGCCAAATTCTACTGCTTCTAAGGCTTCTATGGCTTTGGGCCATGGCCCTCAATAAAATCATCATTCCGGCCTCACTAGCAGACATGTGTCTGTTAACTGTAAGCAACTAAAAGTATATTTTGTAACGCTGGGCTGATCCCGATTACCGATTCAGAATACCTCACCTATTCCCTTAACGACATTTGCAATAGCGGTAGAAAACGGGAACGGTAGATAAAATCCAGATACATCGGTAATAAACCAAACTGAAGATATTTTCACTTCTCGTCGACCGATTTTGACGTTTGATTACACCATTTTGAAGGTTTTTATTTCACCAGCTTTCCAATGGTCCAAACCCCAAGCAGCTGTCTCTTATTGTTTTGAAATTATAAGGCATACAATTTTTTTATTTTACTGGGAGGATTTGGCCCAGCCGTTCCGTGGTTGAATGTTATCACTACTTTCAAAGGCCGACCCTTTTTGGCCAAACAGCCAAGCAGCAAAGAAAGCGGAGCCCGCTCCATCGTGTCGACAGTGGAAGTGACGATGGTCCTAGTTTAAAATATCGGGCTTTTGACAACTACTCGACTGAATTGAGGAAGAGTGACCCATTCTTCAAGACCAATTTTTGCTTTTACGTCAGTTACTAGGCGTTAGTGTCCACAAAAATAAGGTCCAATGTTTTATCACCCCGAGTTGGTTCAGTAACAAGGTGTTGGATGCCCAAATCTGTGAAACAATTGAAAATCGTAGTCAATTTTCAATTGTTTCACAGATTTGGTCTCGAATACCTTGTTACTGAACCATCTCGGGCTGATAAAACATTGGATCTTATTTTTGTTGGTTAAAGTCACCAAGAACAATGTCCAAGCAGTATACATAGGGTGTCAGTTTTCAGTATTTACGCATATTAGAAACGTATGTACTACATCATCTCCCTTAGGAATGTAACCAGTGGCCGTGAACGCTTACAGTCCATAAACACTTTATAAGCCTTTCATAATACTTATAAAAAGTATAGGCAGTGTCTCTAGTCCCGGTTGGGCTGTAACTGTTTCAAGCCTATTTGGACGCATTGCCGGGACCAGAGTTCTGCGTGTGTGGATCCCGGCAAACAAAAAAATCGTAGTTTTTAGGCAAACTTATATTAGTTTTGGTTAGGATTAGTTAGTTTAGGTTAGGTTAGGTTACGTTGGTTAGGTTCACTTTAACACGCTGAAGACCTAGTTTTCAACGAATTCACTGGGACCTGAGTCTTTATAAACTGGATCCCGTCACCGGGACCTGAGACACAGCCAAAAGTATAATCCTTTTATAACAGTTAATGATTTTATGAGACTTGTAAGGCTTATAACATTAAGACTTTTATAACATTATCCTTCTAGCACCCACCACGTTTTTTATTAAATATATTTTTAAAATATATCCTAGTAATTGTTTTTCCTCATTACTAACGATATATTTGATACAATTCATTTTTTTTTTAGGCGGGTTGGAACTCGTTATACTTCCTGGGTTTTTTTGTTGGAGTTTTTCATGCAGTCCACCAGTGTCCAATTCATGCGTCCATACACGTGAAATGATATCTGGTTGCCCGTTTTAAAAAACATTTCCCCCAATAAACTGATTTAACGCATTTAACATACAATTCACTCAACACAAACAACATTAGTGAGAAGAAAGGTAGAATTCCGTACCACCGCTAACCTACAATGCTTTAAATCGGTCATTAAAATCGAAACTGAAACTACAAACATTTATGTACGTCTGCTAAAGCGCTCTCTTGTGAAAGTATTTTCACCGTCTGCTTGTATGTGATGGATCGATTATGTGGTCATCTTCACTTACTCTTTCCTGGTCGTCAGCAATAATAGGGGGAAAAGGTCTCAGCAGATGGCGCGTCATGCCATGTTTGATCCGTGTACGAATCATCAAACGCATAAAGACATTTGTTCTCTGAATGAACCTAACTTGTGTGCCGTATTTCAACCACCAGCCACACGTTTTTAATGACGCAGCAGGCCAAGTGTGGAAAGGGAAGAGACAACATCCGGTGCTTCGAGCATCTTTTTTTGAGTGGGGAGACGGGAAAAACTTTGTGATGGATTCAGAATTCCAGAAATGGTCTGTTTACGAGCAGAATAAAATGCACTGATTCTAACGCATTTTCCAATTTCTAACACACTTAAAGGGACATTCCTACAAGCGCCGTTTTTCTCGATCCTCCACATCAAGTACGGCCCCAAAGGTCTATTTACTTACCGTTATCTTTCCCTTGCTAAAATTCTATTTTAAAACGTGGCGTCTACGAGATTTCTGTTGAATATTGGAGAATTATATTTACTGTATCCTGCACGTATATGATCCTTTGCCCACCTACAATAATCTTGAAGTTTCATCTGTGTGTGCACGTGTACTAATTTTAATAGTTTACTAATAATTACTATGAGATCAAAAATCTAAAAGACTAATGCGGTAAAAATTAAAATTAATTATGCCAATAGATCGCCGAAGAAAAATTATAATATACTTGCGTAAAAAAATTATAAATTGTGATGTTAAAATACGAAATCATTCCGGTTTGTGACGACACAATCTTTAACTTGATGCTGTTTCGTATACTATTCTCAAAGCCAACTGAGAGAGTAGCGCTGCTTTCCTGGCTGTAAGGAATGCAGCTGTTATTTCTGTTGACCTTTAGCGATGGTTATAACATGCACGGAGGCGATCTGCGCGTAGCTGTTATAAGGCAGGCGGAATGTGCCTTTAAGGCTTTCGGGAAAAAAAGTTCTTACAGCATTCGTTTGGCATCTGGGCTACACTGAACCTACATGGCAAATAAAGTAATTTTCATGATTGTTTATTATAATAGGTCTTTTTAAATCTTAAATACAAAAAAAAAAAAAAAACAATTAAAATCCGATGCATATAGCATTTTATACAATTAAAGGAAATCATTTGGCATTTACCAATTTTAGCACTATTTTTGCCAACTAAATGCTCTTGTTAGCAAAGTATGTTAAAATAACTGCAGTTTAACTAACTCGTGCATTTTTCAGATGTCTTTTATGACGAAATGTTTGATCTTTTGGAGAAAAAATTAAAATATAGGCATACAAGTTAAATTAGTTAACACACTTTGCTAACATCGGCATTCACTACAAGCAAGACTAAAATTAGTGAATCTCAAATTATTCTTTTTGTTGAGAGTATATGTAACGGATTTTAATTGCTTTTTCTTTGTATTTATAAGACAGTTTTTAAAAAGGCCTTTTTTTTCAATAAATGAGTGTAAATCGCCTTATTTGCCCATTAAAAGAGTATTTTTTAGTATTTTCTTAAAGTATCTTCTTAAACGACTTTTTTGCCTTCATTTTCGAGGATGTGATGAAACAGAGGCAATAACTTTAAGATAACCCAATTTCAAATAATAATAATAATAAGCAGTTTGTTACCGGGACCACAGTCGTGTCAAGGATGGCGGGGATCGCTGACTGCCAGCCTAAAAAGAGGCAACATTTAAGATGCACGTAAAAAAATAAATAAAGAAAAAATAAAAATGGAATACGTTGGCGGCTAGGTGAAAACCAATGCAAGATAAAACAAATTTTAAAAACTTGCGAATGGGTAAAAAATTATTCAAAAATTGTGCATGGTTAATGGAAAGGTGGGATAGCATTAAGAAAGGCGGGATAGAATTTCAACTGCCTTAGCACCAAGGTTAGACCTACCAGGGACTCACAGGTCCTCGATAGTATCGCAAGTTGAGTGGAAAAGCAGAAGGGTGGATGGCCAATTGTCATCCACCCGGGAAATTGAATCTGGAATACTTTGACAGGATAAATCCATAGCTTCTGGAGGAACCTGGTAGCCTCTCACACAACCCTTACTAGCACGGAATTTCCTGGTATTAATCAGGTCTTCATGCCTCAAGCTTCTAATCCGAGTTCTTTTTCGCTAAGTTTTCATCAGCACCTAAGGAATGCTATTGTTAAAATGACTTTCATACTTGCTCTAATGTCGCGGACTGGTCTCAATCCGACCACTCAACATGTCAACTTTAGGAGGAATCAGTTACAAGGCCGAGTGAGACAAGACTTGCACGAAGTTTATATCAATTGCCTTGTTCACAATGAACGCTGGCATGTATGCATCCTATAGTTTCAGTGGCACATAGTGGCTTCATTTTGCAAGCAGAGCCATCTCGAAAATGGCGCCCCACCAAAATATTTCACCTCCCCCCTCCCTCACATTTCACCTCAAATTGGCTAGCACAAAATACCAATAACTAAAAATTACCAATTTGATACTGAAGGCATTTCAGTGCAGAAACGTATAATTTGTTTGGTTTCTTATTTATTGAAGCAGCACATAAAATAAATACCACAAAAAAAGACAAATCACGTGCAGGCCTAATCATAAATTTTAATCACTAGCATCTGCTACGTTGCTAACCACTGGCCGTTGCTAAGGGATTGCACTGACCCGCGTACGGACGGAAGAGGGAAGGGGCGGGATAGTCTAGAAAATTGAGGCGACGCTGAGAACTTATCCTTGAACAACCAGCGTCTACATTGCGTTTACGTAATTTGTTCGCCGGCACGGGCACAAAAAAAGGACAGTGACAGAGTACTTTCATAAACTCATTAAACAACTGAGCGACCGATTCCATGAAAAGCGGCCACTGACATCAAAAGTGACGACACGTTAATTGTACTCATTGGATGCATCGATGAAAAAAATGGAGGCCAATGTCACGAAAGAAGTATTTTAAGAACGTTTGCTCACCGTCATTTGCTCACCAATCACCCTCCCGTTGTCAAGGGTGTGGTAAGCAGTTGACATTAAATACTGGCTGATAAGTACGTTTGTTACTTATGGTCGAGTCATTTGTTACCTGCTTCTAGCTTAGTGGAGATACTGCGCGATGACAATCGCTGCCAGTTGTTAGTTACATTTAAGTAACAATTCGAGCGATGAACAACTGCAGGTCCACCATCTTTGGTCAGTGGATTAAGCAGGAAAACCACCTCCTGTAGTCGATGAGTAGAACAATTCAGCGGTGACGTCACACTGAGGTATCGGAAAACTCACCGTGCATTTATGAACTACTTTGATGAGATGGGGCTTGAGCGATGAATTGCTCGGTGAGTTCATGAAAGTGCTCACAGAATGACAGAACCCCAAAACATTGGAAAATGACAACGGCATGCTCGAGACATTTCCGAGTGCTCAAGGGTTAAAAGTACTAAGTTTCAATTCCAGCTCAGGAAATCTTTACATTAAGCCTTCTCTATGTAATGTTTACCAAGCCAATTTGATTTTATGTCCCATATTTAATACATGATTGGTTTGAATCTACACGTTTTTTACAGCAATTTCTTTCTGTCATTTCAGGTCGACGTCACACTTTCGAGACACCTCTGATTGGCTACCAAGGCCACATCCCTCGCTTGAGGACAACTCATGTCGGACTCGGCATGAGGTTCACGGAAGCAGCACGTCACAGTCTACAGGCCTTCCGGCAAGAACTCGAGCAGGAAAGACGGTTCAGAGAGAAATTACGCAAAGCCTGCTACGCCACCTAGGATAAGGGTTCTGTGCTCAACTTTCTTACGTTTCTCTAGCCTGAACATTGTAAAGTGGCAATTTTGTGTACAGTCATTTCTTGTACAGCTACTATATAGTTCCTGAGTTGCGGTGATACAGATGAAATGCTTTAAATATAAGCAGTCAGTTGAAATTGATGCTTGTAGCAAATGATTTCTGTGTTGGAAAAGGCCGTCCACTTAATGTTGAGTTGATGATCGAGAATACCGAGTTAGCTGCCTTTTGAAACACAGTTTTTAATACATATTTTTTTGTAAATATAAGGTGCTCTATCATGTTCTAGGCTTAGGTGAAGTCATAATTTCAGTTTTGTGGAAATCAACAGGCCTTCCGACACTCGAGTAAACTGAATTAATGTTTGTTACTCCTTTTTCCTATATACCCAAGTTGTCCTGGGTTTGGCGTCAGTAGTTACCCACCTGAGACTCCACTCAAAAAAAAATTCTTCCTCAATGTATTATTCCAAAGTTTCTCTAATCGTTTTCCTGTTGTTTTCTAAAAAATTAGGAAAGTTCCTAAATTTTTGGACCAACCTAATTTTTGTAGAGCTCATGATATGACTGAGGGAATACATGTTATGAAGCTTTTTTTTTACCCTATGGCACCGCACGATTGCAGCAATCCATTATTCAACGTTGGGACTTGAAAGGCCATTTTGAGGTGTTGAAAACTCAAAAACCTTAGGTGGTTGTAGAGTGTAGATGTTGTAGAGTTGTATGTAGCTGAGAAGTCTCTCAGACATGCAAACTTGGCACTTCAAATCCTGCTGGGCTCCTGAGGACAACAAAACTTTCCAAACACGTTGGAAGAGTTTCCCGGGATCTCATCGGGCCTTTACCGGTGACCAGGCGGGGATTCCAATGGATACTAGTATCTTGGACGAGTTCCGTTCCTGGCAAGGACTATATGTTCTCAGGATGGCCAAAGTAAAACAAGTTGCTGACTGTATAAAGGATGTTGTCCTCGTATGGCGACCAAACCAATTTTTGTAGAACTCAAGTTAAAACAATTCTTTCCCTCCCAACACCTAATAAATAACGGTTTGAGTTCCTTGTTGTGCTACCAGTAGAGTTACCAATGAGTTGTGCTACCAATGAGTTCCTTGTTGTGCTACCCCTTTTTTTTTTGATTAGGTTGGCCCAGTGCATGAAAATTCCATAATCCATCTCTGGGTGTTGGTGACAGCCTGCCCCTGGGGTAAAGAGCCCCACTTGCCCTCTCCCCTTTGTTGGCCCGGCCTAGTGGTAATTAGTAAAATTAACTAATTAAGCCATCCATTATTTCATTTAGCTCTACTTTTGTTTGATCCAGGTTCTTTTTTTACAAATCCGTGCACTGTTTACTCCTATATGTAGATGACGTTTTGATCATAAATCACATGCTGTTTGCGTATGGGAACTAAATGATCTGAACTATATAAACAGGTATACACAAGCAGTATTAAAAAATCTGTTTAATAGGTAAATTATTTTTTTTTGGTTTTCTTTCGTTTTATGGCAATGTTTATCAGACACCGCCTTACTGCCCACTAATAAGCTTCGTGCCAGTTTTTACTTTATTCGGGGTGTTGCAAAATTCGTCCATATATTTTCATTTTCTTTATGTTTGAACCAATCACGATATCTCCATATTAATTGTCTCGGTGGCTAATTTTGACTGGTGGAAAGCCAGTAGAATAGGTTTAAACCGTGAAGGAACAGTTTAGTGAAAACCTATATTCAGGCGTAAACGTTATGGATTCATTCAGCAGCCTAAGTGAAAATAAGGTAAAACAAAGAAGAAAAGAACCTCACTTTTCGTGATTTTCAGTTGCAACAGCTGGAGAAATACTTTTTTTTTTATTTCTGACAAACTTACTTGAGTAGTATTTGTTGGGTTTGACCTGTTGAGCTATAAACGATTTTGAGTTAGGTTCTTAGAAACTGAACCATACAGTACCATTGAAACATCACTTCCTTTTTGATATTAAAAAATACTAGAGAACATTAAAAATAGTACTTTTCCCCGTGATTCCTTAAGTTGGGTACACCAGGGAATCAGTATCGTATTAAATGAATGCTATACATCTTTTTAAACTCCACATCCATTTCTATTTAATGTACTTTTCAATATCAATGGCCATTTCTACTTCCTAATGACCTCCCGCTATTAACCCGTACTTTTGTTTTCTCCAGATTCATTTATCCCAATAAGTAGGTGGCGCTTCAACTATGAATAAAGTTTTCCTCCCCCCTCCCAAAAAATCAAAGAAGATAAAATCGAGTTGTCGAGTTAGCAAACTCTGATAAATGTTTATTGCAAATCCCCATTTGCACGAATGCTGATTAATCATAATTCAGTCAGCTAGAAAATGAAGTTTAGGACATGGTGGTTTTGTTTTATCCTTGGTTATCACAAAATTTGCGTAAAATTGCTAAGTAGGTCACACTCAAACATGCTGCTTCTGTTAATTTCTGGTGACTTCCCTACTTGCCTTGGAATGGTACTGAGAGCCTTCCGTTGTCGGCGCTCGGTCCCTATTGAGACACCAGTTTAGGGCTGTATGAAACATAAATACGAGGGAAGAGAGCGTTGCAATAATTTTCATAGCTGGCAAAACTGTAAATCGAGTAGGCTATTTTTTTGATAGTTTTCTACAGTGTATCTTCGCCACCATAATTTTTAAAAATTTCTTAGCAAATGCAGCAACGTGAACAAAATATGTACAAAACAAAGCTTTTTACCCCCGAGATTTCTTCGTTTGAACTTGTGTTATCAAGTAACTTCACAAACATTGTGCAGTTTAATTGGCAAAACTAAAATTTGAGTTTGCCAATTTATTCCTCATAACCTGCCAGATTTAAAAAGCATCTTAGAAAGCGGAAAGGTCTGCAAAATCTGCCTAAAACAAAACTTGTTAAGGATTCTCATCAAGTTGTCATCGTTTGAAGCCACGATATCAATTATTAACATTGCAAAAGTTGTGCTCAGTTCGTCGTTTGATCTGCTAGTAGTTCTTCTGTTAGCCAATCACTGCCATGATTTAAAATGCTTCCAACTTAAAACAGAAATGTCATCTAAATCTGTGTAAAGCAAAACTACTGTAATCGCTCAAAGATGTTAAGATTAAGGTTTTATTGATTCTCGTAGTTTTTTAATGGAATTTTATGGTCATATCTTAATGGCTTTATCAGGTTACAACTTGTGGTTTCTCCCACATCTACTGTAAGAATAAAAACACGTCTTTTTTTAACAGGTAGACCAAATTTTTGTTATCAGCGAGGTGCGGCCATGTTGTTTTTGCAGCTAAACTAGCGTTTATTATGTTGCTGCATGGAGGTTTCTAGCGCTGCAAGAAACGAGGATAAGAAATGAACCCAGCCCATGCAGCGCTGTAAATTGCAGCTGAACTGAAGGGAACAGAAATAGACATTTAGCGCACTGCTTTGTCACTATGGCGAAAAGAAACGCACAGAATGAATCTTGAGTCAAGTAATGAATTAAAACTAAAAATTCAGAAAATGAAGAAAAATGACTCAAAATTCAGTCATGGAGAACCATTTTTTTTTTTACCATGTTGCATGATGTAGTTTCTGTTAGATGATGTCAGATGATGGAGAGGTTTTGAAAAAGTGCTTCATACTTAAAAAAAATCCGTCAGCTCACATTACATTGAAAAAGTGTGCCATTTTCAACCAACTTATTTAAGATGGTGGAACCCTACAGCCAGAATTCTATTCAATGAAAATATAAAAGTGATTTTTTTTACTTCTTTGATTGTGTAACAGATAGATTCGCAGTAATAATTTTGCTAGTTTGGTTCCTAATGTATTGCTATGTACCATTGTCCTAAGAGCTCAGACAACTGGTAATGTTTGTTACGCAGTTAATGTCTCTTAAGTAGCAAATGTTTGTTAAGTAGTATTAACACGGATGGAAAAGCTCAATTTATTAAGCAGAAGAAAATCCAGTAAAGATATGATGGGATAAATCCTAGATTTGAACCTAGGAACTACCGATTATTACTGAGGCACTAAACAACCCCGATTACCCAAGATTTCATACCACAGTTGCTGAAAGGAAGGGGAGGTGGCCTCTCACATTGCCCTACGTTAGGGTTGCACCGAACTTTGCCAGATTCCTTTTCCCAACCAAGCTCATTGCAATAAATGTAATTACAACCCATGGTTCGACCTGGCCTAAACCTAAGAGTGCAGAAAAAAGACACAACTAGCAGTTGAGTTAACTGACAGAACCTGATAAAGAGTGCTGCCTCCATATTGATTAAGCACTAGTGATGCCCCTAGTCGACACCATGAGAAAGAGGTTACAGTTAATGAAGATGGTAGCGTCATGTAACCAATTGGTAGTATCATCATTAATAACCAAGTTAGTGGTACCTACCAAATGGGGTGACCTCATGCACTACACTCAACTTGCTTACTTCGAAAAAGAAGCTTGATGTTAGCATGACTGTCTCATGGGCCAGAAGTCGCGGTTCGACTCTGGCATTATCCAACTCATATGACTTTTGGAAGAGTAGGACCTTTGAAATTCGCCCACGATCATGTCAAATGTGGTATGTAAAAGATTTTAGGTATGACCAGACACAATGCTACAGTTGTCAGATAAATAAATGAATGACCTTCATCTGATTGCTACAATGGGCATTTGATTATTTAATATCTTAGTAGTACTAACAACACACGATGTCCAATAGACGTCCGGTTAACGCATTAGGTCCAACCGAACCAAAAATAACGTCCAGTAGACTTCACCATGACTCTGATCTGGAGGTCAATGACTCTGATCTGACTCTGATCTGATCATGACTCTGATCTGGAGGTCATCCAAACCTGGACCCGATATGGACTGTTTTCTCTGTAACTACCAGGTGTTCGGAAAATCCTGAACCGATGTACAGCTGTAGTTAATACGCTGTCACACTTTCTTTTAGCAAGTCACCAATAAGAACCCAAACGTAATAATTGTAACATCAGCCACATTTTCAATCAATTTTCAAGTCTTCACTGTATGGATGCAGGGTGGATTTTGTTCTTCATGTTTTTAATTTGTAGAGTTTTTCATAGACGTTTTGTTTCGTAGATTTTATTATTTTCCTAATTCGTTATTAAACATTGTGTTATACAAGCAGCTATAAGGTTTAAAATAATTAATTGAAATTAATTACTTAACATGAAGCGATTATTTTCATAATTTGGATATTAAATATAAAATGATACCTCAGGTCCAGCACTGTCTTTGTTACCCATTAACCAAATCACTGGTCATTCACTGGTTTGTATTTTTCCCGTCTTCAATTTAGGCTACCACGTTGTAAACGACTTAGGACGTGTTTGAGCTAACTGGAAGTCAGAAGGACGTCTTTTTTCTGCCTACAAAAGGAAATCGCATTCCAGACGTTCATCATACGTCTTTAAATTGACTCAAATTAAAACTGACCACAATTGCATGTTTGGATCAATGATGGACGTCCAATGAACGCTGCGTGTTGTTAGGGGAAATGGTCCCTCTTCGTCCCGAGTTAACCATAGTAGCTTAAAAGGATTATTCTCCTAATGTGTCATTTTTTTCATTTGAGCGACTAGATTACTTTCTCAACTGTGTAGGACTACGTAGCAGGCCTACTATTCAATATTACAGACTAAACATCGACTAAACGTAAGTTTCTTCCACAATAACCAACTTCCAACTTCAGGGGCCTTTTAATCTAAAATTAAATATTTTAACTTTACTGGCTGCAGTGGCTGGTAGTCTAGCCTGTTAGCTAACTTGTATGTTTCACTGCTTAACAGAGTGAAAGGCGCCATGGCTTTTGGCGCCATGGCTTCAGCTGGGAGCGCGGCAAACCTACAGTTAACAGAGTTTAAAAGTTAGGCTAGAATAAAATTGTTGTCTGTGCAAAAATCTGTGATGCGAGTGTTGGGATTGATTTTGAAATCTCTGATGACCACTGCCCTGTTGTAAATATAAAATTTTGTTATTTGCTGTAACAGAGATTATTTTAATAAAGCTAATTAAATAGTGCATAAATGTACTGTCTAGTTCATGCATATTGAATGTTTCGTGGTTACTTGGTGGCCCAGAATGTAGAATGCCAAAGACTTATACGTATATCCAATTAACTGCTGACACTGTGTAAACACTGACAATCATGAAAAGTAAGCTGCCAACACAGTAGATTTGTACATATACCTCAATATCTTATGTTAAGTTCCTGTATGATATATCAATTAGCTGGAATTTCCCTACCCACACAAGTCACTGTAATTTAATTTTTGTAACCCACATTTGTTTTTTGATAATCTAACAATTTTTGCAGAGTCTACACAACCCCTGCCCCACCACGTGATAGCTCCACCACATGACATATAATGACCGACTTTTCATAACTACACAACACAAATTCACCCTATTGCAAAACCAGAGTAAAGAGGCACATTGGAAACTGGTGACATTTTTCGTACCAACAAGAAAAAAAAATCCATGTTGCGTACTACATTGACTGTAAGCCTGAGCCAGCAACCTTTTGTCCTGACGGTACGAAAACTAGGCTACTGACTCTGACAATCTCCTAAAAACCTAAAAAGTCATACTAGCACGTTTTATACTATAATCTTATCTAAACTATTAAAGTATAAAAAATACGGCCTTACCTTAATTCATGAAATTTGCAAAAACAACGAAATTCGGTAACGGGAACTGAAAAAAAGGACGTCTTCATGTAGCCCTTACTTTTCTAAACAGTAGGTTTCTAAGCCATAAGTTTCCGTTCAGGAATTTACAGCAGTCGTATAACAAAATTCTTGGATTCATTCTAATTCTAAAATAAAGTTTAAAGTAAAAAATTGTTAAACGCAAACAGTCAGTATGTTAGCTTGGTGTCACATCTTACCATTAAAACACACATCCGTGAGAAATACGCAGTTAACCGTCGATAATAGCTCATTTGCTGAGACGGGTGGGGGGAGGGGTAAAATCCAACTATGTTGAACGAAGCATTTTGCTGCCATCTACGTCCCTTTACGACGTCTTTAGCCTGAGTAAGACATAGGGATGTAGAGAAAATTCCTAATGTTTGACCGGCTGCCATTTTGGATGGGCTCATCGTATCGAAGCAATCGTTGCACTTTACTCGCCTAATGAAGACCTTTCAAATTAGATATACCTTTACCCCCCATTCTATTGGAAATTTTTGAGTTGGAGCCCCTGGGCCCCCACCCCCAAGGGAGGCAGTTGTAATGCCGGTTTTACAAAAAGATAGATCCTTTAATCAAACATACATTGCCAGAGTTTCAATAGTTTCTTTCAACCCCTTAAAAAGTACTGTGGTCATTAACTGTCTTAATTAATTTTTATTTGTGTGTCGTGATCCATGAATAAAATGAAGATCTGCCCAATTAGCAGATCACTCGTGAGTCATTATAACATAATGAACCTGTCTGTCGCTAACTTAATAGCCCAGTTAACTTATTTAAAGGCACATAAC
>JAHWFP010074505.1:0-11435 GCA_023313725.1 Lithobius niger
ATTAACGGCACAGATATGGGATTTTGAATTAAATTCTGTAGTACGTCCTATTAATTTCACTTTTGGTTTCACTTACTATAAAGAATTAGATACTTGGGTTAATAGTAGGCAACTACGCTGCTTAGCATCGAGGACTTGCAGTGAAGCTCTTGTCTGTGCATTTTGTTTCTTCCGTATCTCTTGCAGTTTTGAATTGATTATCATTCTGATTTTTGGGTTGTTTTTGTCCTGTTACCTCCCACAACTTTCTAATTTTCACCACTGCTGTAGAATGCTTTGAATCCTAAAAAGGCCATAAAGGTCATTGCGTTTGTGAGCAATTTATTCGTTCCTCATGTCGATCCTTTTAAATGATATTCATTACCATTATGTTGACTACATTGCCGATTCCAGAATTTTGGATCAACTTGTGTAAATCATTACATACAAGGCATCCATATGGCGCGCGAGCGACTAACGAGCCCCTGTGCCTTAGTCTTATTTAAACAGAGGCAGAAAAACAGAACCCGTGAATTGCGTGAAAACAACAGACGCAGCTTGACTGAAGACCTTCATATTGCCACTTTTTTTTGGAGTGTCTTCACTGATTCTTCTTTGTCTCTTCCATTGAGCACCATTGGTCACTTGCAAATGACGAAACGGGATTTTTTTGATATTTTAAGTTCCTTGAAAACTGATTCAGTCCGTGGTCCAGACGATTTTACCTTCCCTATTCTTAAGAAAACTGCTTCTTTACTCCTATCTTTTAAAAGAGCTCCTCAAGCTCACTGTTAGTATCACTGCTAGTATGTTTAGTGTGCATTATATAGTTGAGAAAAGATTTTTCTTACTCGTCTTCTTATCGAATGTGACAGTTTACACGTTATTAATAGTACTCAGCGCAGTTTCTTGTCTGGTAGGTCATGCGTCACCAATCTTGTGGAAACGTAGTTTATACTCCCAATTAGTCAGTGATGGAATCCAAATAAACTAACCTTTCTTAATTCCAGCAAAGCATCTGATAGTTTTTTCACTTCAAATTAATTGACAAGCTATGGCATTTCGGCTTTAACAAATCCATTGTTTGTTGGATCTATTCCTTCCTTTCAAACAAAATGCAACGTATACGTGTTTCACTTTGAGGATCCCACTCCCCATGACTACCTGTTAGTTTAGGAGTCCCTCAGGGCTTTATATTGTAACCTTTTCAATAATTCCATCTTTTATTTGACAGAGATTATTTCCATAAGGAACAATTCCTGTATTGAAACGTCAATTTTTTATTTGGTTCAGCAATCAACCCCATCCCGCAAAATGGCTTAGACACGATTTCATGCTGTGCAAATGCCGAGTTATTTATTTTGGACTCCACAATCCCTTTCATAGCTCCTACATTGGGGACACTTCAATTACTGCCACTGCCTGTCAGTCTTCCCTAGGTGTTTTGGTTGGCCGTTTAAGACAAGCACGTTGCCCTGGTTATTTCTAAACAGCACATAAAAGTTCACTTCGTCCTGAGGGAATTGAACAAAGAGGATCCCAACCACTTTCTATAAATGGACCTATTTTTGAATACTGCTCGCAAGTTGCTCGGCCTTGTTATCATACACATTTGGAGAAACTTTAACGTTGCCAGTGTAGCTTAACTAAACAGTGCTAAGATGTTAGTGAAATTCACTCACGAGCAACGACTCAACTCGCACTTAGCTCAGTTAATGGTGGGGTTCTCCGGGGTGACGCCATCTTGACTTTTCAGATTGTAAACGGGTTTGTTAATTTAGACCCAAATATGCTTCCCGATTAACTAGAAGGCACGCATTCCGTTTGCGTGGTTCTTCTTTTACCGTTTGTTTAGTGAGACTCGTTAATTTTTGGAATGCAGTTCCACAACACGTCATCAGTTCTTCTGTGCATATGTTTAACTCTCGATTTGATTTTTATTTCTCTACGAGGTAATTACTCTCTTTGTTGGAGGGGATGGGGGAGTTAGTGCCTTTAATGTCCAGTAGGACTAGCGCTTCGTATTTTTTATTCTTTTGTATTGGAAAATGTAACCACACATGAGGTGGTAAAGTAATTGGAAGGGAATGACCCACTAACACCAACCCCAGCTAAAAATTATGCGAAGTAAAACAACAAGTAAAATGAGCGAATGTCTGCAGAGGACTGGCAACCAGAGCTTAAGCAGAAACATAATCTGGTCTAATCTATAGTTTGCATTCCAAACAAAAATAAATTAGAAAAAAAAATTAACTCGTTTGATGTATAAGGCAAGGTTTAACTGAACTGACGGCAAAACAGGAAAGGAACAGGAATAAACTTCCCTGTAAGGCTTCAGATAGCACAATGTTCCTCAAGTGTTAAAGCCAACGTGAAACCTTATTGCTGTCCTCAATCATTGCAACCCCATAAAAATCAAACACTGCAAATGTTAGAAATTGGGTACAACAATTATTTTACGTATTATTAAGTCTGGTTTTAATAAAATGCAGATTATATCAGTGCCTAACTTTAAAATATTTTGACGCCTAACATAGAACTAATAGTATAAAAACGGCTTTTTTACATATTACTTAGATTTGGGGTAATGTGTTTTTTATATGGTTATATACTATGTAGTTGGAATTAACAAGAATCAGATGCACACATCACACTTCATTTTATTTATTTTTTTCAGTTTTCAGTTTGCTTCTGTCAAATCGTCTCCTTTTCATCGTCCTCTGATGATACATGACGATTATTATTTTTTTTTTACCATTCTTCAGTGATGATGTTAAGCCAAGTAGCATTGGGAGATGTCACGTGCAGATCCGGAGATTTTGCACGGGAATCAACCGATACAGATCTTAATCGATGGACCGAGCCGATCATTCAACACTATACACGACCGGGTCTGGCAGTTCTATTCAATTCTAAGCTCCGATAAACTGTTAGCTTGTACGACGAACATTAAATGGAAAAGATTGCTAACACTCACAAGCTGAAGCAAGACTCATATGCACCACCCACGAACTTAATAAAATCTTAATAAACAATAATAACTTAATGTAGGAGGCAGCTCGAAACGTCGGGTTGTGTCGATGTATTGTACTTTTCGCTTCTTTTTTTCAACATAAGTCAAGTAGCAGATACCAATCATTTGAAACATTCTGTTTTGGTGGTTGCAATTGTTGGGGAGAGCAGTAAAGTTTCACGTGGACTTAACACTTCAGCAACATTGTGGTATCTGAAACCTTACAGGAAACCCTATTTGTATTCCATTACTGTTTTGACTTTGGTTCAGTTAAATTTTACTTTTAACATCAAACATGTTGTTTTTGTTTTCGAATTCGTGATTCTTTGACATACCGTGTATTCATTGGGCACAGACAGGTCTAAGATCTCATGGGTGTGTTAAAAATTAGTTTGGCCACTTTTTCGCATTTCTGATTTGTATTCATTTTTTTTTGTATTCATTTGATGTTTTGCTTAACTTAATACAGATTGTTTTGTTTCGTTTTAATGTGTAAAAACTGATATACGTTAAACATTTGAATGTGTACTTTTTTTTAAGGTTTCGTTGTTGTGCTGTTGTTATTGTTGCTGGTTTTTGATTGTTAACTTCAGGTTTGGCCATTCGTTGGCTTGTTGCATCTTTCGTTTCATTTTTAATTGGCTTTATGCGTTTGCTTTATTTATCACCCAATTTCAGGATCTCATGTCCTCCTTTAACAATAGAACACGACGGCATTGCAACAATAGTTTAGGACTGAGATGAAAAAGGAGGAGTGATATCGGATATCTCGCCTGGATATCACGCCTGCTTATGAATTAAAGAACATGATGCTTGCTCCAGGTGCTAAAAAGGACGTTACAGCCTCGATTAAAATTAAGAACAGCACCGTAAAGAGCTAGTTTTGCTTAAGCAAGGAAAAAATGCTTTCGTTTTATTTATTTAATTTTTCTTGTAGCACGAAAACATTATTACGCTGAACTGTAAAGGTTATTTACGATTTAAAATTACAAACGACGTCATAGCCTTGATTGAAATTTTGAACAGCATTTGTTTTCCTCGTCAGTCTGAAGATTGCAAATTTTGTTGGTGGGTACGCTCCTACGCCTTCCCCCCCCCCCCCCATCACTCCGCAAAAATCTTGACAAAGCTCACAATGCTAGCTAGCCATTCTGACACAAACGTCTGTCATGGTTTTCATTATTTTAAATTTATTTATTAAATGTAGAGCTTTTCAACTTGAATTAAACCTGAGCCAAAATTACGTTTATTTATCACTAATCAAGCCCATTTGGCTTTCTGTCCTATAAATACACGTTTATTGTCTTACCGCATGACTGTTCCCAAATTCCGAAAGAACCCATCGTCGCACAATGAACGAAGACCGAGTTAGCCAACAAAGGTTCTCTGCTTTTATTTCTGTATTGTTACTATATTCCGAAGTGCCCCATCACCGTTCATACCGCGGAAACTCAACGCCGAATCGCACCTTCAAACAACTTCTCCCAAAAAAAAAAATTAAGAAACGTTGTCTAAAGGGGCTGTTCGGCGTTGTGTTTCCGCAGTATGAACGGTGATGGGTCACTTCGGAATAGAGTTACAATCAATGAACACGAGAACAGAGCCTTTCACTAAGGAAGGAATAACAGTGCTGCGAACAATGACATCTTTGTCTCATTGTCGACCTTTCTGACCAAAAGAACGTCGGCACGATTCACTCTTTGTTGTTTGCGTGCTGTACTATTGTTGTCGGACTGAGATCGTGATATTGGGTGATAAATAGGTTATCAGCCACTCTCCTTGGAGATATACAATCATGGCTCGGTCCTGCGGGCCCCGACATTGTTACATCTCACTCCTCGAAAAGGTGGCTGATGAGCTATACTAGCAACCAAGAACATCTATAGATAGCATCGTATAGACCCATCCAAAAGCGTTACCTGAACAGCGTTGCTGGAACAATGCTTAAAGAATATACTACAGTAAAACTGATGGTTGAGAGCCCCGTAACTCCGCAAAGGAACAACAATTGAAATGACTATTAGAAAAAGGGCACATCAGTAGAAATGTCTCTGTAAAATGAGCTAAGAATTTCCTTTTTATGCTTATAGTATGTGGAGAATTCTTCATTAACGTGTCCAAAGTCCAATAACAAGAAGTCCAAGCCAAAAACGTAAATCACGATTCCAGCTCGAATCCACATCTCCGATGGGCCAAATCAACGGTTATTAATAAGTTGGTGTGTTGGTACATGAGTCCAACAAAGCTTATATACAAAATTTGAGTGGAAAATATTCAAAAACTGTACAGATATAAGGCATAGAAATTTCGACTTTAACACGGGAGGCTTATCAAACCTTAAAGTAAACAATGTTACCGATTGTTAGTACAGATTGCTTTGTTTCGTTTTAATGTAGCATATTATATTTGTAACGCCCCATGTCGACACAATGGTAGACCTTCGTTACTTAGACTATTTTAGTAGACTATTTTATAATAATGATAAGCACTATTTAACCACCATTTAACCACCATTTAACCACTATTTAAGTGGTTAGGAAGAGGAAGGGGCCTGGATTCACTTACACCAACACCTAAGGAAAATACTAAGGAAATGTGGCATCAAAACAAAAGTAGGGCATCAGAAAAGCTTAAGATCCCTTCACGGAGCCGGGAAGAGATGCTCAGGTCTTTTTACGAAATTGCGAAGTATCGCTCAAAGGAATGACCGCGTGTAGTTGTGACCAGGCTGGCCTCGAAAAATGGAAGATTAGCACCCAGCATGCCACGTAGAATACGGTATGTCAAGATGAGATCAGCCTTCAGTCTGCGCAGTTCCAAGAAGGATAGATTGAGGGTAGTCAAACTGTAATGTTCTATTCCAGTGACCTTTTGACCAGAACAAACATTATTATCAGGATAGCATAAGGGCAATCAATTGTAATAAAAGCAATAATTATACACTGAAATGGGTAGGCTAAATAATAAACAATCATTCATCTGATACTGGGCCTTTAAACGACACTCTGGTGTACACAATATTGACCCCACAATATGGCCAATTAAATCAGTGGCAGATTGTTATGATTTATGGTATCGATTACAATTATTCGGCAATGAGTCGAACGAATGGCATTACTGATTAAGTCGAGCGGAAAACTAAATCATTATTGATTCTCTTAATAAATTAAGTAATCATGGGTTAATTTAGTAGTGTAGTATTATTACTAGTAAATCTTAAACAATCATAGCTATTGCTATCGATTTGGAATACTTAGCTCTTAATAGAAACGTGAGCGGAGCTAGCAGCACACGGCTCTAGCCCGGCGGTGAAGCCCCGTCCAAGATGCAGCACGGCGTCTGGCCTGGCGTGCTTTCTGAATCGGGACTCCAAGAATACGACTGGCGTGAACTAGTTAAGCAACTGGTGAGCGGCTGATGATCGACTGATATCACGCATTCCGAGGTTCGGTTTAAATACTGTAGCGTTATCGGCCACGATCAATCCATTCTAATATTGATTAATTGCAGAAAGTCTAAGTATAGTAACATTCTGACAGTTTGGGACAGTTTGGTATCACAAATGGGACCTCTCGCACGTCAATCATTCTATTGTTGCGTTTGGGTTCACTAATTGTTTCCAGCAGTCAGCGCTTTTAAGTTATCTGCCGATATAATTAACTGTCCTGTATGGAAGTGATTTATTGTTATTCTTCGAAGTGATCGATCATGAGCGACGATCTTATCGTAATTAAATCTACTTCTAGAAAGTAATTTAAGGTTCTACGAAATGTCATAAATATTATCAACTGGTAATGCCATCCTTTATACTCTAACAATAGGTGTAATTACACTGGATTGGTTACAATGATCTTGCCGCCACTCGGTCGTCTTTAAAGAAGGAATTCTAATTATATTTACTTATATGGAGTCTGTTTGATCTATCCGAATAAATATTCGGCTCATGCATCTAATAAAATGTATGATATTATGCAAATATGTATCTAATCAATTAGTTGTATTGTTTCTATTATGAATATTAATTAAGCTATTAATTAATTCCTTACAAAACGCTTAGAATAGGGCAAATTTCCCATGCCCTGGAGATGCTTTATAAAGCATTGTTGGATTGATTCGACCGGAGGGGGGGGGCGCATAGACAAGACCGGGGTTGCATATTCCAGAAGAGGACTGACAAAGACCTTAAAATCCCAAAGCTTTGTGTCGAGGCTGCCCGAAGTATACTATCGGTTGACAATAGCATGGCGATAAAAAGCTGCTGCGGTAATCTTGCTGCAGTGTAGGGAAGGCTTGAGGTTGTAGGTGAACCAGACACAGACATCCTGGCTTTCGTCAGTTTTGGGAAGCATATGGTTGTTTAAAAAGTATGAAAAGTTTTTGCTTGTCAGTCCAATGTGGAAGGTCTGGCATTAAGTTTCAGAGAGGGGAAAATTCCAAGCAGATACCCAGCTCAGATACAGTTAGTAGTTCCATGTAAAGATACCACATCAGAAGCAGCAATAATCTCTGAGCTGATTTTCAGGTCATCAGCAAATTTGTATCCTAGAACCGTGTCGGAATTGCAGTCAACTCATTAAGAAAAATGACAAAAAGTAGGGGACCAAGAACGGAGCCTTGTGGTGCCCCGCTGGTGGTTTTCATGGAGGAAGAAAGAGAGTTTTGCACCGTGAAGGGCTGGAACCTGTGTGAAAGAAAGCACACAATCCAAGAGTGCAACTGTCCCCGGATACCCAGCGCTTCCAATTTAAGCAAGATTCCACGATGATTAACTGACTCGAAAGCTTTTGGAAGTCGAAACAGTCACGTCCGTATTAATTTCCCGGTCGAGTGCACAAGTCCAAGAGTCAAGGGCCAACAACACTAGGTATGTAGAAGATTTTCCCGGAAGAAAGCCGAATTGGTCTTTCTTTAAGAGGTTTAACTTTACTAAATGATCGAGGATAGTGTCTTTGAACTCGGAACTCCATGATTTGTAAAGGGATGGACGTGAGTGCAATAGGGCGATAGTTGGATGCGTGTGCAGCATCCCATTTTTTAAACACTGGAATAACAGCTGCAGTATATGCCAGACCGAAGGAAGGAAAGTGAACGCCTTACCAGCTCTACATGAAACTACACAGCCAGCCAAGAAACAGCGAGTGCCAGTGTGTTAATTGGTGGCAGGGGGAAAGTAAGGCCATCGTCGAGGATGCTATTGAATGTTAAGAACTTATTTAGGATTTCAGCTTTGGCTTGGTCGCCAACGACAAAACGTCGTCTGACCAGTGGGGTGGAATTTTTCGTGTTGATTTGGTTATGCGTCGATAAAGATGGAAGAGAGCAGAGAGGTTTCCCTCGACGTTGGTAATGCACTCTTGTTCGGTGTACCAAATGTATACGTGAGTGATGTAGTCATGGCTGCACTTGTTATAGCGAAGAAGTGCAGAAGGAGTTGGACCCACTTTAAGGGCTTTCCAAAGTTTCAGTCTTTTGGCACCCAGAGACAAGACCCCAGACAAGATGGTTTTAGGCCTGAACGTTTAGAGCCTTGAGAGCAATGCCTACAACGGTCAACACAAGTGTTTGAGTGTGTTGGAGTTGGAGTAGCTATCCCTAGTATGGTCAGTCATCACACCACTAACGAACACAAGAACATCTCGATTTTGTTCGTTCAGCAGAACGTGCAAGTAACCAAAATCAATCCTACCCTCCCGATGGGCAGAGGGCATTGGTGGAGAAAGTGCATTGAGTGCAAAAGTCACAATGATGTGGTCAATAGAACTAAGATGGTTCATGACCGAAACATCAAACGTGATACGTTCATCCTAAGAAAAAATGAGATCAAGAATATTACTCTGTCGAGTGGACTCGGAAAGATGCTGATGCAGGCCCAATAGGGCAATTTGGTGAAGAAACAGACGATGAGTTGCAAGGCGCGCAGTCTGTGTGGGCCAATCCACAGTGGAGAGGTTGAAATCCCCAACAATTACATTTGAGTAAGTCAGCCTCACAGCCGAGCACAAGAAATGTACCATTTTAGTAACAGAGTAGTGGCTGTAGCGGCTGTTCGGTAAGTATCCAAGAATAAAATTCAGTTGTTGACACACCTATAGGGTTTGAGGATACAAGGAGCCGCCTTGTGACTCATCCCCAATGGTCGGGTTTGTCTTTGATGTCAAGGAAACACCCTGATTCGTTTTTACGATACATTTTTTACGATATTTCTTTGCTTAGAGATAATTTCGGCTTTCCCTTGAAGCAGGAACTTGAATGGGAAAGGGTTACATTCACCACCAATGCGGTGAGTCAGCCTCGGCCAATAAAATGCCAGCACCATTGCATTGGCGGCATTCTGGTTTTGGAATCAACTTTGCTCGGGCCAAATCCTCGCGGGATTTGAATTCTGTATGTGGAATATACAAGTGTTTGCTCCGAATTCACGCTGGTGGCCTATAGATTGAAATAAACTGCTAATAGACTGAATCCAGGCTGGATTTCGAATTGGTAACTATGAGGACTGAATCATGGTTAACTTTGCAATTGACATTAAAGAAGTAAGTTAGATTAGTTTTAGCAATTATGAACAGTAAGTTTGAATCGTAATCGCATTTTGTGGTAATTCCTAGGCTACAAAAGGAATCCTATTCGCAAGACGATACAATCTGTGTCTCAATTTCTGTGTTTCACTTTCTAGCTCATAATATATTTTCTTTCAAATTCATACAAACTTATACACTTTTAAACTAATGAATATTTAATAATAATAAATAATAATAATAATAATAAACTTAGTGCGAGAGCGCACAGGTCTAAAATGGCCCCGGGAGTCACTAACGATCAGCCCAAGGTTGTTAAGCATCCAACAAGAAAATGGAAAAAAATAAAATTTAGTTGTAAGGTTTTGTTGTTGTGTTCTGTTGTTATTGCTAGTTGTTGGCTGATGACTTCAGGTTATATCAGCCCATTCGTTTCCTTCTTGCAGTTTTGTTTCAGTAGCTCTATGCGTTTGCTCTGATTGTTAACAATTGAGAGCGTCTATACAGCGCGTTGTAAAGACTACCCAAAACACACGTGGTCGGCATCGTTTGCCATTTTATGTTTAGAACAGTGAAACTGATCGTTCAGGACCCTGTAACTCCAGAGTCGCACAACCAATTGGAATGATTGCACCGTATACCCTTCACTAATAGTTGTGGTGAAAGTAAGGATATTGTTGAAATTTTTTAAAACCAAATGGAATAAAGTTATCAGAGTAAAAATTTGGTTGCGTCAAACAAAAATTTATTTGCCAAACAAACCAACATTTTCTTTTCAACTAAGTGTGTTTTTTGAGTGTAGGGTCAGAAATCAGCTGGAGAACGTCATCTACTTCAAGAAATGACACACATAATGGAAATTGAGAATTGTTTCTTAAAATGCTCTTGCTATGCAACGTTTTAATTTGTTCTTATCTAGACACACGCTAGTGTGTCGCCGCCAAGTTGACGTTTTATTGTTGTTGGAGCTTCAGTGTTAGAGCGTAATTGTTAGAGTGTAATTGTTGTCAGATGGCGGCTCTCTGGCAGACTGTGTCTTTTAACTGAAACCAACTTATACGTGATTTCAGCATACTGGTGTAAATTCCCCATGCGGTAGAAATCTTTGCAAATCGTTTGAATCAGGTGCCTTGGTTCCAGTAACAGAAAAACTCAACACGAAAATGTGGGAACGTGTCTTTCATGGAGAGAAAGTGTCCTCAATAACGTTGATTTGTGTTACTGGTGACTAGTAACTAGTAACTAGTCCGCAGGCTCCCATGTTAATTCTCATAGGGTATAACGACACGTCTACAGCTCATTAGGGAAAGTTGCCAGATGTAAATTTCGGCAGACAAGTAAAGCGTCATATGGGGAAGTACCTTTTTCTAAAATGGGGGTTGCAGCTAGAAGCACGTTGTTCTGAAGTGGCTCGTAAGTGCAAAAGTATTGTTGTAACCATTGTTTGTGTTGTCATCCAACAGTATATTATAACATGCTTAAGTGTTGCACGCTTATCGTTTCAGTACCTAATTGTCAGAATTCATTGTTGTTGCAAATAGATGGTTGACGAAGAGACGAAGTATCTTTTATTGCAAAGGTTTGGTCGTTTTTTTCCCCACCAAAGCCAAATCGTTTTTTTTACGGTACGCGAATTCAAAATGAATTATATGCCCCACGACCCGAATAAATTTCTCATTACTGGTTCAATAAGACACAGGGCATCTTTTATTCCATAGGAATTGATTAGGTCTGTGCAATTATCATACTGTTACGCTTGTTATTAATTTATTTGGAATGACAATAGCAAATGTGAAAATTATGAACGGAGGAATTGGTATTTTTAGTTAGGATCCTTCTGAAACGGCAAGTAAGGCAGGCCACAAAAATTAATAGGTTTATTCCAAGTGCGCACGTTTTTAAGGATTGGAAAGTGCAATCCACCCAAA
>JAHWFP010074510.1:0-10137 GCA_023313725.1 Lithobius niger
ACACTATCATCAAAGATGCGGAATTCTTATCTGCAGGCTTAACGGTTATATTTTACGTAAAATTTGAACATGCCGCTCCGCTGTCTTTGCACTTTAAAAATTATTGAAAAAATAATTTGTAGTCTTCCAGTTTTTCTAATCTACCGACAGTAAGTAATATTTCATTGTGGCGAAGTTGGTCGATGGTTTAGAATGACGATAGTAAATCCTCTGTAGCCGGTCTACTGGTTAAAATCAAGCCCTTTTGACCTGGCTACCACAAATTTTAGAAAGGAAACTTCCGGGTATCAGTACGTGTTAGAAAATGTGTCTTGAAAAACGGTGAATGCTTTTACCATTACTCTTTAATTTGGATACGGTATCTGTGTTACGGACGCGCTCATTTATAGCATTTGTTCAAAATCAAGTCATTTTGATCCGGCTATAAAACTAGAAACCGACTATTACTAATTCATGATTGAGAAAACACCTGGCTACAATTCAAGACCAGGGACGAGTTGCTCGTCAAACACGAACGTCGAATATGACGTGATTTTGACGTAATCGTTGCCAAGTTTGCACTCGACGTGGCCAACGATTCCGTCAAAATCGCGTCATATTCGACGTCCGCGTTTGACGAGCAACTCGCCCTTGGCCACAAATAACGGATTTACGGTATGCTACGTGCACGCGGTCGTGAACCGGACCTCAGCCACCCGTGGCGGTTTCGGGAAGAGAAGGGCTCCGTGATGGCTCATGCTCGTGTTGATTGCGGCATGTAGAGGATAACACGAAAATTTGCCCTTCTCGTCTATAGCACCGTGGCTAGGGGCGCGCAAAATCTGTCGTTCATTGCAGCTGGTTTTTGAGTCACGAAAAAAAAATTAATTCAAATTTACGAGAATAGTAGACCTCGCGCGTCCCATCCCTCATATCATCCCCTTGGAAATATTTTCAGCCTTAAAAGGTGTCAGCATCGGCTCTGAGAATTACCGTGTTCACCTCCCCCCCCCCCGGTCTACGAGTTTCATTTCCGGGCCCTTATAAATTAGCACTTCTATAGGGAGGGGGGGGGTTGAAGTTTAATACCGAACCATTAACCAATTTGCAGACAATTAACCATTTTATTTGGTTTTTGTCTTATTGGAGGATTTTAGTGAGACAAGATGGAGACTGATTTGAGTTAACAGCAGTCTGCAGGTGAGCGATTATTTGCGTTGTTTTAAAAAGAGTAAAGACTAGAAAACCGACGAAGTAGCAGTCCGTTGCAACGATCTATCAGCCAATCAAGAGTCCGCTTATGCTGATGAGCACTTCCAACAAGGCTTAAACATGCGAAGACTTAAGACTGTCGCTAACTAAGTGGCGATTGAAATCAGTTTAAGTTTCATTTATGGTTAGAAATATCCCACAATAAATGACGCATCTCGAGGAATGGTCACTTGGAAGTTATTTTATCCCAATCTTAGCGAGAAGTAACGCAGCATATTTCTAAAGCAGCATATTTATAGGGTCCCTAACCCTCTACTATGCTAGCTGGTTCGCCATCAGATAAATTTAATTCGACGAGAAATTGCATATTAAGGACCACTTTTCTCGTTTCAAATCCTAATTTGGTCTTAAGCGATATTCTTAAAAACAACCGATTCTTTCGTTCGGTGTAATCGTGACGCAGCGCACCATGCCTAGGCCAATTGGAAGTCAAATTTAAGTTCAAAAATCCAAAAGTCTTAATTTGCACTTTCCATATAAATGAAGATTTTCTGTTGACAGTGTGGACCAGCATATACAAAAACACAACCAACATTCATAGGTTAATTTAGTAATGCCCGAATTGAAAGCTTCGCGTTGCGCAGAACTCCCGAGTAATGGAAGCGGAAATTTGGTGTTAAAATTATCGATAATATATACACAGTAAGTACGAAATTTAGCGGCGGATTCATTACTCCGATTTGGAACAAAATAAAGTAACAAATATATAAACAAGTTTATTATAATAACGAAATTTAGTATTTACAATAGGGTTTATAATTCTGTACGATAACAATAACCATCGTCAATTTGTTCGGATAATTCAGGATCGTCGCAAGAGGAATATTCCCCACTTATCGCGTATTCTTCCTCTTCAACTTCTTTTTCATCTGGTTCCTGTTCCTCCGCGACCTGGTTATCTTCCCCTTCATCCTTAACGGTGGCGCCATCAGCTGTTGTTGTGTCGTTACTTGTCATAGACAAGTTGGCAATTTTAGCTTCGTTCACGACGGGTGCGCCCGAATAAGTGTTGATGTTAATGGTCGGGTATGCTTGAGTTTGGGGTGATGGTTGAGTTTTGGCAGGACACGGACATGGTTCGGGTGACTGCGCACTGGAGGGTTGTGGATTGGCGTACGGACAAGGCGGAACAGGCAAATGAGGCTGGTTACATGGCGAGGCAGTCTGGAAAAGATGCAAAATTTCAAGTTAACGCAAAATGCAATCTAGGTTAGAACAGGTAATTCAACCAGCGATACAGTGAGCTAGGTTCTGTCCTATCCGTTGGTGTACTGGATTCAATTCAGCCTATTAATTTTTCTTGCCGCCAATATAAACATTTCTTTCGGGAAGCGTTTAGAAATTTTGATTAGAAAAATAATTCTAGTTAAATAATCCTATTAGCCCGAAAAATGGGCGGACGCCAAAACTCAAGTAGACTTAAGATTGACCACTTTCAGGATGACCACTTTCAGGATTCAAAATTCAATTCAGATTTCCCGAAAAAGTTGGTCCCATTTTTCGAAATTGATAAAAAAAAAAACTTTCGTTCAATGTAGCCATGATGCACTATGCTGACTGCCTCAAATGTTTTTCAAGTAAAATTAGATCCCAGATTTCGTGCGAACGTTTGAAATCGAACGTGCGAATCTATTCAAAGGATATGATCATGTTTTATTTTTCAGGTCCCAAGTAAGAAAATTGTCCGTTGTTAGCACCCTTCAAAACTGCAGAGGGAGAGACGATGTCAAAAGAAACGGTAAAATTTTAAGGCCAAAATGACATCTAAACGTTGCAATCAAGGTAAACTTTTCAAAAAGTAAAAAAAAATTGTTTGACTTAAATGGCATATACTGTAGCCTGGTATGGTCTTCCAAATTATTAAGGGCATTGCATTGACCGCATTTTCATGAGCTTTTTATCGATTTTCCTACCCTACTTCGAAGTCAGTCCCGTAACCTGAACGAGGAGACAGTTACTACTACCCCCCAACACCCTCAAGTACCCCACAACTTTAAAGTAGGCAGAATTTGGCAAACTAGTACTTGCATCAAGCGAAGGATCGCACACACAAAAGTCTTTCTACGAAACAAGCCCGAGCCTTCTTTGAAGAATTGTTGCCTAGATTCACTCGTAATGTACGCAAATCCTGAAAATCTTTAGCAGTTTAAAGGACGGTAACCCTAAAATTGCCTATGTGTCATTCACTGATGCCACAGACTTTCAAGGGGCGGGAGGGGGACAGCAGGGAACACCATTGTGAAAAATAAGGGCGAAAGCACAAATGAGAAGGCAAACTAGCACAAAAACAAAGCGCACAGAGGAACATTTTCAATGAAGATTAATAAAGTCAAGCACTATTTTAGTGACCCTGCAGTCATAGTACTACAGAAATTGGTGTCAGAACTTTATATCACTGTCCTTGGGACTTTTAAAATACTGCAATCCTCGAAAAGCCTTTAACGACTTGACATTTTTAAATTTAGTAATTTTTTTCTACCAAAAGGGCACCCAAATAACGGGGGGGGGGGGACTTCCAAGTGTCCCAATGCGCGGGATCCATGGTTTCTTTCACCATTCCATTATTTATCCTACCAAAATGAGAGCCAGTTTACGCAAAACAATTCTCATGCTCAGTGAACATTAGACTTCCGTATAGCATCGTCACTGCACCAAATGGCAATTGAAAAGTTCAAATTTTAAAAAGAATCCCTTTTACGGAATCAGGACCAAGTTTTGGATCCAGAAAGGAGGCCCCATTTTCACTTTTCAAAAACTTTGTTTCAAAAACAGAAAATATCGCGGGACTAGAAAATTTCAGGGAGTGTTTAGAAAAACCCTGTATTAGAAAAAAATCTAGATGCTTGTGGAAGCAGTTGATGGCATTCATCTTTGTGATAATTATTTGGGGCCGTGAACTATTAATTTGTGAGCAACATCAGAGCCGATCAGACTGCAACCGGAATCGAAACCGGCGGCTACCGTGCGCATACGCAGGTTTGCAATCCTAAGCTGGCATAGTTATAATCCCCAAATATTACGCACATTTTAAGCCCAACCACAAGTCCCTGAGACCTCTAGTGAGCCGAGCTATTCGAAGATAAGGGCGCGTTTACGCACCGATTTCGCCTTTGCATTCTCGCAGCTGAAAATTATCGCGATGGTAGAGTCGTAGCCATGGTAACGTCGCTTCCTGGATTAGCTAAACCCGACGGAGTTTGAGCAAATGCTTGCTGTCTTACAATTTGTGACCAGTATAGTTAAATTTTCCAAATGCTTCTAAACTCAATTGACCGTTTCGTTGCGAGCCGACAAGCGTTACAACCGCCATGTTGGAATTTCAGATAATTCTTAGCTACTAGCTGCGAGAACGCGCCCCAAGAATACTAGAATGCCCACTATTGCTTAGAAATATTTCAGCTTTAAAAACCAAATTCTTACCCTGGAGGAAATGGTTTTAAAAAACTAACACCAGTTGAAAAAAAAATTTAATTCTTTACCTGACTGGGGTACGATCGGAACTCTACAGATTCAGCGTGGTAGGGGCAACCTCCAGCAGAAACCCCTCCCGGATGACGAAATGGACAGGGACGAGGACCTCGTACAGCTGGCAAAGTTTCTTCTTCAGTACTCCAGTCGTATTGTTGGCGATGGCTTTTCTTCGGTTTTCTGTACGTTGGCTGGCCGGATGGGTAAGTTTCTTCAAAGGGCGTTCCGACGACGTCTTCTACGTAAATCCATCGCCCAGGTTTGCCTTCAGATTGACGTCTTTCTTGGTAACGGGGAGGTTCCGTAACTTCCGGTTCGTCCATCATGCTACTCCTGGAAGCCTTTTCAGTTTTCGTGAAGTGAGGCACATCTTTGGATGTCGGCTTCTTAGATTTACTGTAGGTTTTAGTAATTTTCTTGGACGACACCTTGTGGTGGACAGTTTTGGAAGGTTCTGGAGATTTGGATTTCGAAGATTTCTGAGCAACGACCAACAACGCCGTGACAGCCAACAGCAGAACGATCGTAAATCCAATCTTCATAATGAGTGCGGTGGAATCTGAAAATAAGCAAAAAAAACTGATAGGCGGCTGACGAAGGCTTAAGGCCAGTGTTGGTCGGTAACGGATATTTATAAACAGTTTACAAGTACTAGTGCCCAGGCCCAGACTGGCCATAAATTAAATCCCTCCTTTCCTTGCGGTTTTAAACACTTTAGCAACAACCCTTCCAAAAGATCGCAGTATACCCAGGAGTTTTTAACTAAAAGCCGTTTAAATACCGACGTTAGACTAACGTAATGGAATAAGCATGAGAAAGAATTTCAGTTGGACTAGTATTTTAGAAAGACTTCCAGAGCTCTCGGAATTTGTTCGGCTTTAAGAGGGATGGTGAGGGTGGTCAACAAATTCACCAAAACTTAAAGAAAAAATTCTAGGCATTAAAAAAATGCTACTTTCAGCAGTCAGAATTTCTGATGCCGTATTAGGGCCGGATTAAGGGGGTGCTTCGGGTGATGAAGCACCGGGCTACCGGCAAGAAAGCGTCACGGGTGCCTCACGGTCAAACCCCCCCCCCCGGGTACCTATTTCCCAGTACTTCAGCAGAGCAAGAGAATGATCCAGCTATTACAGGGCTACTGATATTGTCAAGCACCCCAGCAAATTTTACTAAGAAACTAGAAATATCCCCTCAAAATATCCATCTCAACTCGATGTCACAAAAACACCCTTATATTTCGCTTGGATATTACCAAAAAGTAACAAACTGGTACAACAGTAGCCTAGCACACAAGCATTAAAGTGAGGCTTAAGGAGTGCCTGAAGATCAATTACTAGGCCGAACGAGAGATTCTATAATCAGGGACGAAGGGGGGGGGGGGGAAAGAGATCCAACTTTCCCCATGTTTAACAATTGCAGTACACAGCGAGAAGCGACTCGCCTGGATACTATTAAATAAGATTTAAATTTTTTGATCTACCTCAAGTTGTTTACAGAACAGGTCTTCTCAATTGGCTATGAGCAGCACTCGTGTACCGTGTTAAGCTGGAATTAAAACATTCCCAGAAATGGTGGGACACAATTAAGAATGTTGGATGTGAGAAAGAATTGCGTGAGAAAAATTGCAAGAGTGGTATTTTCTTAGGGGGGGAAGAGACCGCCAAAGTAGGAATTTGGTTATGCCAAAATTGCTACCCTACTACCACGTCCCCAGAAAGTAATGCTAGCCTATCTTAGCCCCCTGACCGTCTCATGTGCCAGACGTCCCGTGTTAGGAGTCCGGCCACTGCTATCCCTGGCATTTTCGAGAAGGGCCCTGTGCAGTCTCGTGCTCATGCCGATTGTGCCATGTAAAATAACCTAGTAATGCCCGATGGGATTTGCCTAGGGAAATTGTCCTTTCTGGTGCCATGGCTAAGGCTGGGTGCGCGTCAAAAGCTACAGCTGTCCCTGGCTATAATACAATAATTTACTTACAGGTCTTCTGCCCAGTCCTCCCTGTGTGCTTTTCTGGCCCAATATAAAGCGACTTCGGCCCAGTGATACTAGGTTTTTTTTTTGCACCGAAGTTCGCTTACCAATAATTTGACCCAATTCAGAAAAATATCGCGTTTCCCACGTAAATTTTGTTCTGAATTGGGTCAAATTAATTGGTAAGCGAGGTTTAATCATGAAAATAATAAAAAATAAAACGCGGACGTCGTTTCAGTGGTAGGGGCTGATATTCGATTAGAAGTATGTCACTAGGCCCAAATCACGACATAAAACAAGACACTTAAAACCCAAATTCTTTAGAGCATTGGCCTCACTTCAATCGCTTAATAAAATTAGAAGACGGTCCATACAGTTTGTTAGGCAGCATGCGAATTTTACCCGAAAAAAAGACCTACCCTACGTATACTATTATTAGTTCTTCAGATAAAGTCTTAAAAAAAAAAAACTAACAAATTCATTAAATTATAAATCTCAACACGAAGCAATGCTGATACTGACCTACACTCAAAACCTAATACCCTAACGTCACATTGAAATTAACCTTAACTCACCTAAAAATCGTAATCGCGTGTTCGCTCAACCACGTACACCAATCCACTAACAAAATATGCTAACTAGCGTTGTATTTATACCAAACGTTTTTGCTTAATTTGCATATTCGACTTTCGTGTATGGTTTCGCATTAGGTCCTGCACTGCTAATGTCACTGGAAGTGTCGTTACTGTCATCAGACCCTATTTCGTCTTGGTGCAGTGTAAAAGCACTACAAGCTGAGTTTGTCGAAAAAAAACTTTGTATTTAGCTTCTAATGCAAATATTTATGTGACGTTTCAGTTTGACTAAAGAACGAAAGATAACTTGGTAGGACAACACGCGCCAATATGCTTCTTTCCGGGTTACAAACTCACTTCCGTTTAGGCCATTGGACGTGGCCATGTTGCTGGAAAGGTTGTAACGCCTCCCGATCGCATACAACTTTTTTTTTACACGGATATCTCAATCACAAGAAAATGTTGATTTTCAATTTTTGTTATTTTTCCAAATAACCTGCCGTTTACTCTCTTGGGGCCCATGCGGAAGGAGTCTCGCGTGGACGTTGTGGGGGGGGGGGCGGGGGGGGGCGGTCCTGTGAGGGTTGGGTGAACCGTTAAAGGGTGAGGGGGGTCGGAAGGTCGCTTTTAACCCTTCCCTGTCATATTTTAACTCTTTCGTGCCCAGCGAGTGAGGGCATTAAGGGTTGGGTGAGCCTCGAAAAAGCGCCGGGACGATCGGGATCGGGCTGGGAACGTGTTTTTCGCAGACTTTTCGCATGAGTGGGGTCTCGAAAGAGGGCAGGATTTCAGTGGGTCTCGAAAGAGCGCCGGGGCTTGGGAGGGAGGGGGACGAATGAACGGGTTGCATCGGGCACGGTTTCCCCCTTTTCGGAGGAAGTGGGGAGGGGAGGGGTTCTCAAAAGATGGCCGGGAGGAGGCCACGAAGGAGGGCTTGCGCGGCGGGATGTCATATGAGAGGTTTGGGGAGAGGGAGGGGGAGGGTGCGGGCGCTTATTTTTTCAACGCCTTGTCTTGGGGAAGTGGAGGTGTGCGTGTGACGTGTTTGCGTGATAATTCTGATTTTGGATTATTTGTAGAGGCACTAATTACTCCGTTAGGAACGATTAGTGCCCACACGAGATGTTTTTAATCTACCAGCGTAACCCTTAGGGTTCCAGAGTGTAGACAACATCTCTTATTTTGGTAAGTTTTGGATAGTACCCAAAATAGGAATTCCTTCAGAAAAAAAAAATACTGACGGTATTTTGAAGGAGGTGAAAATGACCCGCCGTGCGGGGGAAAAAAAACAAAACAATTTAATGTTTGTAACATTAACAAAAAAAAAAAAAAAAAATCTTTGCATTTTTAATCCTCTGGTGGTATATTTTGTTCGTTTTCTTCTTCATCGTTGTTACCATGATCTCTGCTGAATCTACAGATTTCTTCCGATGTAACATATTCCACATCTTCGATCTCCGATTGTTCACCATCGTTGACGTCTGTTTCTTTGTCATGGTACGATGATTTACATATCCCATCATGGACTTATATTATCACACTACGTCATTCCATGCTCCCATGATGTGGAATACATGTGTTACATGTAATTTCTCGGCTTGTTCGACCAATGACGGGAAACTACACCGTCTCGAACATTGTGGCGATGAAAAAAAATGTAGTGGCAATCCGCGTACTATACTTTGTTCCACATTATGTTTTCAGAAAACTGACTCTATGACGCCACGTTTTCTTCCACTACAAATACAAAAAATCCGTAAACATCCCATTCGTAAACTCTAACATTAACTATATTGAGTCTACAAGTATGATATCCACATGTTTTTGCGCTCTTAGTGAAAGGAAACGAGTTGTCATCCAGTCAATTTTCTGAAAACATAATGTGGAACAAACTATAATTTGTAGTGGAAGAAAACGTGGCGTCATAGAGTCAGTTTTCTGAAAACATAATGTGGAACAAAGTATAGTACTTTTTTTTTTTTTTTCGTGTAACATTGAATTATGTTAATCTCCGAAGTATGGAAGAAATCTGACCATGTCAATGTAATTGTGTGTAAATGTAAACTCAATCACAGGCTGTTTGTCGAAATAATTCGACGAGCAAACGTTCACTACTTTTGCTTTTAAGAATTCAGAGAATTCAGTTTGTTTTTCTTTGTCATCTGCATTTGCCGGCGTAATTGATAGTATAACCGTCCAACGGCGATCGATTGTACCTCCTGTTACGCAGCCTTCTGTACCAATTCTCTTTAAATATGTTTTGCAGTTTGACGAAGTTGTTGTTGATTAAAATCGAATCCACAACAACAACCGTGTCTAGCGATGGTTTGGTGCTTAAATGTTAAATACATTCCTTAATTATCTATATTTTTTTTTGTAAATCCATTTCAAACAAGGTGTTGAAATGAAGCGGCTTGCTGTAAGTTTTGGCCCATAAATAGAAATTGCGCGAAAGTAAAGGTGATTTTTAAAAATGAAACGCAAGTTTTTAACTAAAAGTTGTGACGTTCAGCACAATTTTTTTTAATACTTTACCGTGTATTTCATTTTTTTTTTGCGCGCACAACAGCGGAACGAATTTTAGGTGTTTTATCCACATTTTTCTCGTATCAAAGTAACACACTGGCTGTCATCACATCACATCACATCACACAAAAAAATAATCCACGATCGCATAATATTTTAACTATTTTTCACTATTCCTGGAGAGAAAATGCCTTGCTAAGACGAAGTAAACAATTTCACACTCTTCACGACAAAATTACTTTGTAAATTGAACCAATGGAAAGCCCACGCGCTTCTTTCACTACGCCCGTGTAGCATTCGAATGGGCAGTGACAGGCCTGCCCATCCCCCCTAACATCCAGGACGC
>JAHWFP010074512.1:0-19472 GCA_023313725.1 Lithobius niger
GGGTTAATTGACTTGTATTCGACATTATCCTAGGAGGTAGGGGTTGGGGTGGAGAGAACTAATAATCGAAGGAATGGCGAACTTTTTTGCGCTCTTTGTCCGTTTTTCCTTTTTATTTTGTCTGTTTTGAAACTTAATAACTTAAGAAATTGACCACCTCTTCGGTTGTGGACATCTACTTAGCCTCCTTTCAAATGCAACAGAAATGTGTAGAAATGTCATCATCTTTTGAAACCAAACGCTAAAGTCCTACTGCTAAGCCATACTGACACTGCCTTAAAAGGAAACGTGCATAGGCAACATTTAACACACATCATATACATATAAACGTATACTTTCCAATCGCCACTGGAAAAACACAGATTATTTAGCGCCGCACAGCAAGTGTAAACGACCGGCGCACACAACACTTACCAGGACGGAAAGCCAAATAGTCCCCTGGGTAAGCAAAAAAAGACAACAAAAAAAATGCATTCTGTGAGGGTAACACCATCTCATGTGTACTTCTTGGTCACACCCATGATAAACTTTAGGTTACGGTGCCACCTGAAACCTGTCCAAAAACCAACATGGTGGCCCGTTTTGTTTTAAAAATAGGCGCCATACAATAAACAAATTCAAAATTATGCTAATGTATGTAATTTCGTGTCAACTGCCAAGATTTAAGTTCTGCCGCATTCAAAAAAAAAAATTGTTCTAAAAAGGCACCAGGACATGACGAGATATCCAAAACGGTTGCCAAAATGGTGGCAAAATTCAAGTTTTTCATAATTTTAAAATATACTTATAGACACAGATTTGAAGTATTGCAGTGACTAGTAACTAGCAAACACCAGATCAAACAACCAGATCCGTAGTGTAGTGTAGTGTACTGTCTTCGTAATTAGGAGCTAAGTTGTGGCTTTTTCTCAATTCTGTAGCATTGCATGTTTCTTCAATTCACGATAAGTTACAGCTTTACAGTGATGCGGTAGCAGTTCTAATTAGGACAAATGGATGTAATTAGGCTTAGATATTAGGTGGAGATGTATATTTCCCTACAAGGGTAATTAAAACTATTTATTGCAATTAGGAGCTTATGTACCGCAGTTTATCTATGCTGTAGCGCTGTGCCTTGTGCTTCCACTAGTTACATCTTTAAATTGATGCAGCAGCTGTTCTAATTAAGATAAATGGATGTAGTTAGGCTTAGATGAAAGATGGAGACGTATCTTTTCCAACAAGAGTAATTAAAACGATTTATTGTAATTAGAAGCTAAGCTACGGCAGTTTTTCTACATTGTAGCGCTGAACTTTTTACATTTGGTTACCAAAAAACGTTAGATCTTTAAACTGCTGCAGTAGCCGTTCTAAATAAGTTAAATAGGTGTGATTAGGCGTACATTAAGATGAAGATGTATATAAGCATGGGGCTACACCACAGAAAAACAGTTGAAGCTTATCTCCTAATTACAATAAATCATTCTAATTACCCTTGTTCCAAAATATACATCTCCATCTCCATCATGCATTGAAATTTACAGGTAGTAGATATTTTCGTAAACATCACATAAAAAGACCAATTTTACCTGGGAGAAGGTCAAAATTGGTTTCTATTGCCTAACCGAAATTATATACAACCTGTAAACCCACCCAACCTCCCCTCTTGAGTAACCACCATGACGTATCGAGAGGAAAAAGATGGTGGCTGCGCCCCGGCCGAACGCTTTTATACTGGTTGCGCATATGGCCGGATCTAGAGAGTGAAAACCCTCGACACATAAAAGGAGCATCCAGGAACTGAATGCATTGAAATTTACAGGTAGTATATATTTTCGGTTAGGCAAAGGAAACCAATTTTGACCCCCTCCCCCCCCAAGTAAAACGGGCTTTTTACGGCTCACTTGACGTATTTGTTTTTAATTACTAATATAATTCTTAAGCTTGTAGATAGCTTGGTTTGTACAACTCTTTCGTTGTTGGATCATTGTTGCAGCAGTGGATTTATATCATGAAGACAAACTGCTGCAACAATGAAACCGTTGTCTTACCACTAGTAAGAACTACGGCTAGGCGTGAGTTTCATAAAGAGATATACCTTCCAGCGCCATTTTTCTCAGTCCTCCACATCAAGTACGACCCCAAAGGTCTATTTACTTACCGTTAGTGTTTCCCTTGCTAAAAAACTGTTTTAAAATGTGGCGTCTAGGAGATTTTCTGTTGAATATTGTTAACTACTTATGATGCATTGCGCGCGTACAATAATCATGACGTTTCATCTCTGTGTGTACATCTACTAATTTTCTAATAATTACCATGAGATCTTAAATCTAATAGACTAATGTGGTAAAAATTAAAATTAATTATTTCTATAGATCGCCGAAGCAAAATTATAAATTGTGATTTTAAAATACGTGAATGATTCCGGTTTGTGACGACACAATCATTGACTTGATTCTATCTCGTGTACTATTCCCAAAGCCAACCGAGACAACAGCTATGCGAGGAACGCAGCTACCACCCCAGCCGACCTTGGCGCTGTAATTGCTTGGATGACGATCTGCACGTAGCTGTAATTTGGCACGCAAAATGTTACAAGGCAGTCTGGGTGTCCCTTTAAGTAAGAAAACGAAGGTCTTTGGTGTTTGGTAAGTAAATCTAACCTACTGCTGCTATCAATGTTTGCGCATCAATATTTACGGGTCAATGTTTCCAAAAGAATACATGTATTAATCCTCTTAATCCTCGAGGATCCAGGTGTAACCGTGATTGTCGCAAACATTTCTTTCCCAACCACGTGGTTTCTCCCTGGAACTCGCTTTCTGAGGAGACTATATCGGCATCTTCTTTGCAGATTTTTCGGGGCTTGCTATATCGCACTGACCTAACTGCCTTCCTTAAGCGTCCTTATCTGTGACGTCGCCCATCATTTGTAGGACCGGAGTTACTGGCCGCTTCTGCGGTCCTTCTGTGTTTCCTAACCCCCTTCCGGGGTAAAAATGTTATTATTATTATTATTATTGCAGCTGAAAAAAGACCCAGAGGAAAGAGCTGGTTAAAATACACAAATAAGGCATTTATTGCAGTTCTTGAGTTTGAAAAACGAAATGGGAGCAAAGAACATTCCCTCCAACAATGGCTCGTTATGCTATCACAATAATGGCTCGGTCACTAACAATGCAAATCGTTGTACAAATCAACAATGCACCAACACTGTCGCTGTATTGCAACAATGGCTCGTCCATTAAAGATAAAACTTGTGGTACAAATATTAGACGATGTTGTAGCGTTCGGCAACAATGCGGTAATACTTTCGCTTGGCCACTCGGGTAAACAGCGAAAGTTTTAACCAGGGAGCTTGGATTACATGTAGCTTTGATAGGGTGGACCCACTTACTATTACGCTGTACCGCGAGAAACCATGCGAGATTTGATAGCTGCTTTGCATACTTCAAACGCGTCTGACGTTTCTGCTCCCATTTTTCGCGCCATTTTACCGATTCTTGCATATCATTGGCTTTTGATTTTTCCGATGAATGCACACAAAATTGGACTAACAAACGAACGAGTACGCATCATCAAACGTAAGCCGGACCGCTCCAATTGCTTAAATTGTTTTAAAGTGCAATAACCTACCAGTACAATCGACAATGCGACTGAAAATCGCAACGTTTGTTATCAGGAGAGAACCGTCACAAGCTACCATCGTAAACGCATGCCATTGTTTTGGTTTCAACGCAACTACGTCAGCTACTCTCGTCTCGGGTTATCTGGTAAGAATTTTTCGTTTTGTTTTAATAATGTGTAATTTAACGTTCAGCAAAGATTGAGCGATCAGATATTTAGTAATTATTCATTAATTTTGTTAAAAACTACTGGCTAGTTAAAACAAACCTTTTTGTTGGTTTCGAAAAACCAAGCGTCGTCTGCTTCGAGGATTGGTTTGGGAGCAAAAACGTCACTAACTGAATCTCGCTCGTGTACATCTTACCACGAGAAATAGCTGTTCTATAGCTCACACGCGTTCACCGAGTGGGGCCACCCTATCAAAGCTACGTATAATCCAAGCTCCCTGGTTTTAACCTTATTGTTGCCAAACGCCATCGTCTGATACAAGAGGAGATGGATGTGGTCCTGACAGATGTTACAATTTTTCTTCCCTAGATATTGTAGATAGACAGTCTATAAATACAACTTAGTGAGAAGTCTTAATCGGCTAGCAAATAGAATCGTCACGAACGAGCATGAAAGCGTCTGACGAAGTAAATCAACTCGAGAGCAACAACGAAGGATTAAATAAATGACGAACCAGTCATAAAAAAAACAGCGTTTTGGAATTCGAATTGAGCACTCGAGAGAGTGCGTTCATTTCAACGAGTTGACCTTGCAGTATTTTTCCTTAGTCTGACTGAGATCGTGAATCATGTTTTTTTTTTGTTTTTTTTGTTCTCAGAGAAAAATAATTCTTAATTGGGTTAATTGACTTGTATTCGACATTATCCTAGGAGGAGGGTTGGGGTGGAGAGAACTAATAATCGAAGGAATAGCGAACTTTTTGCGCTCTTCGACCGTTTTTCCTTTTTATTTTGTCTGTTTTGAAACTAACTTAAGAAATTGACCACTTCTTCGGTTTTGGACATCTACTTAGCCTCCTTTCAAAGGCAACAGAAATGTGTAGAAATTTCATCATCTTTTGAAACCAAAGGCTAAGTCCTAATGCTTAAGCCACACTGACACTGCCTTAAAAGGAAACGTGCATAGGCAACATTAACACACATCATCATCTTCGTCGTCGTCGTCGTCGTCTTATACATTATAAACTAAAGTCTCATAGCATAAATGAAGCAACCGCAACGACGACCCCCGGAAGGGGAACAATGAAAACGTGCGAGTGTGTCAATTCTTTGGCTTGAAGTTGAAACTGGGACGTTGTTGCCCTGAAAAGAAGTTGAAATTGGCACATTGTTGCCTCGACTAACAATTTGCTTTAACAATTATCCTAACTATACACCGTGGTAATCTCAAGGACAAGTATTACATGACGTCATGCACACTTCTTTTTCACACGGTACGCATCGCTTAAGCCACGGCGAAAGACTGGGGTGGGGGGTCAGCAAAGTGAGCTGTTACCATTAAGCATACGATTATGCATTAACTGAACCTAGAAGAGAAAAAACAAACAAGCACGGGAGCCGGGTACGTGTTCAACGACGTATAGCAAACAGGAAAAAGGGAAGGAAACCAAGAGGAGAGGGAGAGGATGGGATAAAAGAAGGAGGGGAGAGGGGAGGGAGAGGATTGGCAGAAAGGGGGAGTGTTACACAAACAAAAATCAACTGTTGCAGTCAACGATCAGGCAGCACCGAGCACTGGGAAACAACCACAGGAAACAACCACAGGTCAAACAAATCCCCGGGCGAAGCCGGGTACGATGCTAGTATACATATAAACGTACACTTTCCAATCGCCACTGGAAGAACACATTAATTTAGCGCCACACAGCAAGTGGAAACCGCCGTCGCACACAAAGCGTGAAATTGGGCACAAAACCGGACGGAAATCCAAATAGTCCCCTGGGTAAGCAAAAAAAAAGAAAAAAATGCATTCTGTGAGGGTAACACCATCTTTGGTGTACTTCATGTCCACATCCATGATAAACTTTAGGTAACGGTGGCAGTGCCGGAGCAAGGCGTTTGAGCGCCTGGGGCCGGTAGCCTATTGAGCGCGCTGCTTTATGACTATTATACAACAGATTGCTTCCCAAATCTACCCAAAAATGAACCCATCACGGTACCACAGAGATAATGTCAACACACTGAAAACACACGAATCTGACATGTAGGTTGGCAAGAGAGAAAAATATTTGTCTATTGAAGGATTACAATTGTATTTAGTTCATGACAGAGGTGCCCTCTGATCGGCAAGAAACATGAATTTTGCAAGGGATATTTATTTTCGGCCCGGAATTTGGACCTCTTCGAAATGAAAATCTGAAAATAGTAAAAAAAGGGGGTGCTGCCATATTGGATTATTTTCCAACATGGCGGCTGTGTGAAGTCCACAATTTGTACCAGCTCCAACTTTTTTGAGTGTTTTAACATTTTTATTGTGAACAAGATCCAAATACCGGGCTGAAAATTAAGTATTTGTTGCCAAATTCATGCTCTTGTGAGTTTATTGGCCAGTCAGAGAGCACTTAATAAACTACTGCTGCAATTCACAAATTAATTTTTCAAGGCCAATTTGCCAAAAAAGCATTTATTAAAGTTCAACAACTTCTTCAATTTTGTTTTTGGAGAGATATGCAGCATTTTCGGCGCCCTTTCCCCATTCGGCGCCTGGGGCGGCCGCCCCCTTCGCCCCCCTCTTGCTCCAGCACTGAACGGTGCCACCTGAAACCTGTCCAAAAACCAACATGGTGGCCCGTTTTGTTTTAAAAATAGGCGCCATATACAATAAACAAATTCAAAATTACGCTAATGTATGCAAGTTCGTGTCAACTGCCAAGATTTAAGTTCTGCCGCATTCAAAAAAAAATTGTTCTAAAAAGGCACCAGGACATGACGAGATATCCAAAACGGTTGCCAAAATGGTGGCAAAATTCAAGTTTTTCATAATTTTAAAATATACTTATAGACACAGATTTGAAGTATTGCAGTGACTAGTAACTAGCAAACACCAGATCAAACAACCAGATCCGTAGTGTAGTGTAGTGTACTGTCTTCGTAATTAGGAGCTAAGTTGTGGCTTTTTCTCAATTCTGTAGCATTGCATGTTTCTTCAATTCACGATAAGTTACAGCTTTACAGTGATGCGGTAGCAGTTCTAATTAGGACAAATGGATGTAATTAGGCTTAGATATTAGGTGGAGATGTATATTTCCCTACAAGGGTAATTAAAACTATTTATTGCAATTAGGAGCTTATGTACCGCAGTTTATCTATGCTGTAGCGCTGTGCCTTGTGCTTCCACTAGTTACATCTTTAAATTGATGCAGCAGCTGTTCTAATTAAGATAAATGGATGTAATTAGGCTTAGATGAAAGATGGAGACGTATCTTTTCCAACAAGAGTAATTAAAACGATTTATTGTAATTAGAAGCTAAGCTACGGCAGTTTTTCTACATTGTAGCGCTGAACTTTTTACATTTGGTTACCAAAAAACGTTAGATCTTTAAACTGCTGCAGTAGCCGTTCTAAATAAGTTAAATAGGTGTAATTAGGCGTAGATTAAGATGAAGATGTATATAAGCATGGGGCTACATCACAGAAAAACAGTTGTAGCTTATCTCCTAATTACAATAAATCATTCTAATTACCCTTGTTCCAAAATATACATCTCCATCTGTCATCTAAACCTAATTACATCCAATTGTCAATTAGAATGGCTACTGCAGCAATTTAAAGATGTAACTTGTGGTAATTGCACAAGCACAATGCTACAGTGAAGATAATCTGCCATAGCTTAGCTCTTAATTGCAATAAATCGTTTTAATTACCCTTGTTCGAAAATATACTTCTCCATTTTTCATCTAAGCCTAATTACACACATTTATCTTAATTAGAACGGCTACTGAAGCAGTTTAAAGATGTAACTTGTGGTAAATAGACGCATACGCAAAATGCTCAGCGCTACAGCGTAGATAAAACTGCCGTAGCTAAAAGCTCCATTACAATAAAAAGTTTTAATTACCCTTGTAGGGAAATGAACATCTCTATCTGATATTTAAGCCTAAAAACATCCATTTATCTTAATTAGAACTGCTACCGCATCAATTTAAAGATGTAATTATGGTGAATTGAAGAAAAATGCAACAGCCACAACTTAGCTCCTAATTACGAACACACTACACTATGGAGTTGACCGGGTTTGTGCTAGTTTAGTCAGTGCAAACGAACTCTCATTTTTGAGAACTAATTCAACTCTGTATCTACTCTATAAGTATATTGTAAAATTCTGAAAAATTCTCTTGAATTTTGCCACCATTTTTGTTATCTTCTCGTGTGTATAGTGTCCGCGGCCTATCTTGAGTTCTCCGCAGAACGAACACAGATAATCGATTGTACGTTTTTAGTAGCAGTGTGCCTTGTTGCTATCCAAGATGATTACAAAAACAATGGCGGCCGTCGATTAAAGCCGCCCCCTCCAGGAAGATGTAGCCGCTCATAAAGTACTCGCAGGACTCGCGACGCGCACACAATAGTCCTGGTGCCTTTTTAGAACATTTTTTTTTTACTTCGGCAGACCTTAAAACCTAGCTATTGACACTAAACTTGGACAGATTTCAGGTGGCAGCCCTTTCCTAAAAGTTTCTAATGAGTGTGGACAAGAATAAACCGGAAATTGTGCTATCCTCACAAAGTGCAGTTTTCTTGAAGAATTTGCAGCTTCCACGCCGTGGTAAAATGGGAAGGCCAAACGGAAAGTCATATTTATTTAACACTTCTCGAGCCCATTTGTTTCCGTCCTGTTTAGCACATTAACGTCGCTGTGGTTTTCACCCCCCTCCCTCCAGCACCTTTTTAGTAGGTTAGCGTTCCCATCAAAATTAAGCCTCTCTGTTCCGAGATAAACCATAGCATTTAAAAGATCACGTTAATAATGGTTTTCATGTAATAATACCACAAGAGCCAAGTTCAATATCGATTATTTTTCGATGATTATCACGAGTTGCATTCTATACTGAAAAAAAATCACCAGATAATTGCTTGAGGTGCTATTATCAGCTTAGGAATGCAACGCGTGTTACCACACACTTAAAAACTGGGCTTGAGTGATGTTTCTACCGGGATTACCACGTTGTATTCAAAACAAGCTGGAGGGACCAAGGCGACAAAATTATCTGAAAATACCATATGTGATCAGTTATCACACGTAATATCACAAGAGCTAAGGAAATTCCCCATATTTTTTTTAACCCAAGAGTTTTGGCCCGTATAAACTCACCAGTGCTGTTTACTTAGGCTGATATTAATTTCACGAGTGCACAGAACGAAGGAAATTATCAGCCAATAAATAGCACGAGTGAGTTTAGTTAATGACCCAAAAACACGAGTGTTGAAAAAATTTTATAATATCGACTAAGAGTGGTAATTGATAGCATTCCAAAACTGCTGCACTCTTATAACTTGAGTCGGTTGTAACTGGACGAATTTAGTTCATCATTTAAATAAAAAAAATTTCTGTCGAGAAAATTATCAATGGTATTTATTTACCTTTAACCCAAATTGCCACATGAATTCGAGGCCACTAACACAAAACTACAACAAAATACATTAAAAAACAAGCATTTGCAATAAATGTAGCCAAAAACATGATAATTTACATATTTTTGTCATTTTTCTAGTATGTTTATCTAATTTTTATGAAATAGTGGTTGTGTTAGTAGAAAATGGAGAAGCTGTGACAATTTTATAGGTTTTTTTTTCTAGCAAGCACAGCGCGATCCTTTCATATAGATACGGCTTGACGTAACGTCGGCTAATTACTCGGGGGGGGGGGGGGCAGTTGCCATTTTGAAAGAAGCTACCGCTTCGCGAGACAAATCAATCGGTCGCCCAGATTTTTCCCCTTAATCCCTCCGGGGCGTTGGTGCCCCAGTTTTCTTGTCTGGCGACTCAATTAAAGATGAAAGAGTTTCTCCACGTTCTCTTCCTCTCCAGTGGGCCCCCCCCCCTCCCCATGAACGTGGTGTCATGCCGTAACCATGGCACTAAAAGGAATAACGAACGCTTCGAAGACAACGCGATGATGACGGTTTAGTTTTTTTTCCCTTTCCTTTATCGATGTGCGGTGCGATGCTGGTGAATCGTTTCCGCAACTTTCGAACCTGTTCCACAAAAACTCTGTGCGTAAAGCAGTTCACAATGTTGGTTACATTGTGTTTCTTCGTTTAAAAAGACAGCTTTTAGTTGCGTGTCTATTTCTCGGAAACCAGAGAAACGTTAGCCAAGTTGTAGGAGGCGCACCGTGCGTTTCTTTTCCATCGTCGAATTGAGCGAAACACGAGCATGGTGTAAAGTCAACTGTCAGTATTAGCCACAAACCCATTCCAATTTATTTGCCCGCAGTTTGACGTTAATCGCGAGCCATACACTTGTTTCGCTAAATTGCCAGAGGGAGAAGAAACGAACGGATACTTGGATGCAACCCTCCGCCCCCCCCCCCCCCCTTTTTTTTTTTTTTTAAACATTCCGGGACATACGTTTGGAGTAAAAGTGGTAAAAAAAAAGCAATGATTTAGGACGGTTGCGTAGAAAATTTTTAGAATTCAAATACTTTTTTCACGTTTTGGTAGATTTTCCTCTCCATTGATGGCAGTTTTATTAACCCATGTGAGCATCCTATATAAGATCTTGTTAAGATCCTTTAAGTTCTTACAGGGGTCCTGCAAGATCTTCGTACAAGATCCTGTAGGATCCTGCCAGATCCTGCAAGATCTTGAAGGATCTTGCATAAGATTAGGTGCAAGATCGTATAGGATCTTGGTACAAGATCCTGCAAGGTCTTACATGATGTTAGCAGGATCCTACAGGATCTTGTACCAAGATCTTACAGGACCTTACAGGATCTTGAAAGTTTTGCTCTTCCTGTAAGAACTTAAAAAATCTGAAAAGAACTTAAAGGATCTTACATAGGATGCTCACATGGGAAGTTCCATGTAGCGGCCACAAATAAGGGTGCTTTTAAGCAACGACTCGCCTTTGCATTCTCGCAGCTAGATTTTAATCGCGATAGCAAAGGCGTCGTTGCCATGGTAACAACGCTACCTGAATTAGCTAAATCCGACATCATTTGAGTGAATGCGTGCAGTCGGATAATCCGTTAATAGGATAAAGCTCCTCCTGACGAAATATTTTCCAGTCGCTTCTGAAATCACATTATTGAACGTTCTCGTTGCGAGCCGCGGCCATCTTGGAATTTCCGATGATTTCCAACTTCTAGCCGCGAGAATGCAAATGTGAGTCGTTGGCGTAAATGCGCCCTAATTGTTTATAATATTAGCTCCTTTAGTTACAAACCTGACATCATACGGAAAAGAATTACATTTCTTTGGCAGTCTTATTAGAGGTGAAATCCTTATTTAGACGGAAAGGCTTGGAACTGGCAACGATTCTGCTTCATTAATTGAAACTTTTCAGGGATTCTACTCCCCTTCTACAACAATTTGCGTCTCAATCTTCATCTCTTCATCATCTGTTTCCTTTCTCCAACTATCAAAGCACGTTGGTGAAGAAGAAGAGTACGCTGATACGGCCCCCCCGAAGAAGCGGAGTAGAGAATTTAAAAAGCATAACCATTCACCGAACTTTTAGAATATGTGATGGATTTGGGGTTGAATTCCTTGATGACTGCCAATGTTACGTGAAAAGTGAGCCAAGATGAAAAGTGAAAATTTAAAAAAAATCACTACAAGTCTGCGCTGTTTTAAAACCCACCAGTGATTTCGAAGTATCAACTGGATATGGCAGGAAGTTCCAAACAACTGTTTTAAAAAAGAAAATTCGGGAATCGTTTCTGAGAGAGTTGACTAAAAGTTTAGGACGATAACTTCTGGTAACGCCACTATGTCATGGCGGTATAGAAAGGAGACATATTGAGTCCAACCAAAGTAAAAAAGGTATGGAGTAAACTAATTTTAAGCAGCCATAAACCTACACAACTCCTGAACTCCCAAATATAGTTCCTAAGATAGCTAAGCTACGACACTCATTGTTCTTGCCTGTATTTAGGATATCTACGCTTGGTGTAATCATACAAGTAATGTCTTTATTTAAGTTGGGAACCAGACACGACTTGCATGGCCTGCTCCAAAATTGGTAAGACGAAGACCTTAAAAGCCCAAATCATTTGTTTTGTTTTTTTCGCACAAAACATTATATCCTGACATTGGCTGCCTTACAATGAAACGTGACAACAACGTGATTACAGTACATGGCATCAAATATGTTGTCAAAATTATATTTAAATCCAGTCAAATCATAAGTTTTGGATTTTTAGCATCATCCACCCACCACCCTCTTGCTAAGATCAAAAGTGGGCCATCATGCACAAAACAGTTTATGGTGTAATGGGCTTGTTGCTTTTTATTGAGTTTTGCTGGTGTTTTTTATCTCTTGCTAGAAAATGTGTGGTTTCTTACCGAAACGCGGCCTTTTTATTCATGTATTTTCGGTGTTAGTACTTATAACTTTTAATATGTCAACGTTATCGCAGTTTTTTTTTTTACTGCATTGTGGTAATGATGCAAAAGTGATACTAATGCAAATAATAATAATAATAATAATAATAAAAGCAAAATTAAATAAAGCATAGAGATGTAAGACTCCCTTTAAAACGAAAAAAAAAATATGTGAAGCAAGGCAAAAACTAACACAAGGTATAAGCAATGCCGGAGTCAATCAAGAATCAGGTTCCGCTTAAAATATGTGTAGTAGTACCATCCATGCCTTACAGTTTTTTCTCTTGTTTCACAGACTTCATACCAGGGTAAAAATCTTAGCTTCACCAAATGAAAATAATTAAGTTAATGAGGGAAAAGTGAGTTTTGTGAGGGTTCAGCAAGGCCCCGCCGAGGGGTGAGAGATTTGGTTTCTCACCCAAGAGGACGTACGATTGAATCTTACAGCCGATTTATGTGCAGATAGATTTTTTTTTTAAAGAGTCGCTGTGCGCTTGCGTCAACGGTAGTAAACAAGACCGTTATAGCATAGGATGTAGCATTTTTTTTTTTTTTGCGTTACTAGGCGTTAAGGCATGGTATTGCATTAACACTACTTTAAGTGACACTTGATTTTTATCGTTTATCTCTGGTTTCTCTTAATTGGAGCGAAGCGAGGCCGAAGGCCGAGCGGAGCTCCGCTTATGAATACACTCAAATGGGATCTTTGTAATCGCATCACGCAATAACCACTGCATCAATTAAAACCAGATTTTGTACATTGATGGCGGTACACCTGGAGATGGTTTCTAAAAAAAAAATCCGGAATCGGATATGTCGTTGAGGAATAATGAAGGTGACAAAATGGGCCAAAAATAGGCCAAAAAATGGGCCAAACAACAACGAGGTATAGTTTGTTCATGACGTCATTATTTGTTCATGCAAGGTTTATTTTGGCAGGTTAAAGTTTCTTTCTTTCTGATTAGTTTTCGCGATCAAACTATGACGTCATGAGCAGTTTTCAGATAGATTAGTAATAAACCAGATTGAAGATATTTTCACTTCTCGTTGACCGATTTTGACGTTTGAATACACCATTTTGAGGGCATTTTCACCAGCTTTCCAATGGTCATAATCACAAGAAAGTACAAGGTAAAATGCTACTTTTACTTGGGGTTTCGTGTTTTAAAATTATTTACATATGCAATATTATTTTAAACCAATGTTTTTAAAAAGTATGAGCATTTCGATCTATGCTGCATCAATAGCGTTGTTTTCAAATAGTGTCTAGCTAAGTAGCTAGCTAATGTAGCGGCTTGTCTCTGGTTGAATGATATCACTACTTTCAAAGGCCGACCCATTTTGGAAACTAGGTGGCTTTCTTAGGCCAGTTTTAGTTTTGGGTAGTTTTTTGTAGTAACGTCACATGCTCACTTCACATAATGTTTCAGCATTCTGAATTTGAAAATGAAGCAAAGAAAGCAGAGCCCGTTCCATTATGTCGACAGTGGATGGGATGGTTTGTTAATCTTTTTTTTGTTGTTGATTTGTTTGTGTGTTGGCTGGAGCTCTGTAATAAATCAATCACTTGTTGGTTGGTAGGTTGGTTTGTTTGATGGTTTGTTGATTTGTTTGTTGGTTTGTTCGCTTCGCTCCATTTTGTCGACAGTTTAAGTGATGATGCCTTAGCTTATGCTAGTATCATGTCTTGCGTAAATTTTTTGGCTTCATTTAAGGATTTTAAAATTATTTTTGGGTGCTTCTCACGCCGAGCTACACGTGGATCTGTCCCAATCTTGAGTGTATGAAGTGCAACAAGAACAACGAACGCAATACACACGATTTGTACAGGTTTGAACAATTGTAAGTTGGCGCAGTAAGGATCGTGGGTTCAGCTCCTTAAGTTTCTCTAGCTCGTTGGGCATGTCAAGCAAACCAGACAGAAAAGAAATTTAGTTGTTTTTGGATGTCACTTATTTCCTGTTGTTTATTTTTCCGATTATCTTGGGTACTGCAAATGGAGATGACCCATCATCCTGTATAAAATAGTCCGAATTAATCTGCCTAATTAATTTAAATGCAATTAGGATTTTTTGAAAGATGGGCAATGCATCTTTCCCAATAAGGATAATCGACCTTGTTTAACTTAAATGCAGGTCATTATTCTCCTGTTCAAAAAGTAATTAATTAGGTTTACTTGTATCATTGGATGGTTAAGCATGCATTCTATCCAACATGGGATAGTAAAAGTTGTATAAATCAAAAACGTGTAATGTGTACATACCGTATATTCCCATTATAAAATTAACCACACGTCTTGCTTGTCAGCTGTATTCTATTTAAAATGTAGACTTTAATGGTTATGGCTGTTAAATGGAATCCCAAAACATAACTTATTAAGGATTCCCGCCAAGCTTTTCGGTCATGTGAAGTCGTGATATCAAGCGCCAAGCTCTTTCTCCAAGCTAATCCCACCGATTAAGAGTTTGAAGGTGAAATGAAATACACGAAAATTGCTTACTGCACAATTTTCAATTATTTCATTTAACGCTTGAAGTCTTAGTCGGTGGGATTAGCTTGGCATAAGAGCTTAGCGCTTGATATCACGACTTCACATGGCCGAAAAGCTTGACGGGAATCCTTAACAAGTTTAGTTTTAGGATAGATATCAAATTTCATAAAATTGATGAAATACATTTTTTTTTTTCTTATCAATTATGAGATGGAAAGACCAATCTAGTTTTCAGGTTCATTTCTTATTTGTTTGTTGGCTTTCGTTACATTATGAGGACAGCAGTCACCTTTCTTTCATACGATCAAGACACACGCTAGTGTGTCGCCCGCCAAGATCAACGATAACATCCAGATAATATATATATATATATATATGAGCATGGTAACCACTAGACACGTTGTGTCTTTACAGCTAAGGTAGTTTGGCTGTTTTCAGCTGTCTGAGGATAAATAACAATGCGACAGAAAATGCTGAAACTTGTTTGATCGGGAGACTTTGGTTGCCTGGCAACATGAAAGTCACTATTAATGACACAACTGACCGTTTTCTTGTTGAAAAAACGACGTGTATAACGTTGATATTTGCCTAACCATGATAAACGATAACACCTATCCAGATAAAATATAAATGAGCACGGCGGCCACTAGACACGTTGTCTCTTTACAGCATAGGCAGTTTGGCTGTTTTCAGCTCTCACAGAGCAAGTCAAATGAAAACATACAGGAGGCTAACTCGAGTAGTTAAACCTAAAAAAAAACGTGTGTTCTACAAGGTAACATAATTTTGGTTTTTGAATCTAGATGCAAGTCTGTATGTGATCGACCGAGACTGGTTCTTATAAATAGATGCTAATCCAATCTAGGTTCAACTGACCCACCCTTTTGGAGAAAGTCAGTTATTACATTATGTTGAGGAAAGTGAAAACGAAATTTTAAAGATTAAATTCTGAAAATACTTAGCGTCAAGAACCCAATCTCCACCCCGCTATCTTTGAACGGATAAGACTTCATTACACTAAAAGTAACGGGATGCATTGTTGGTCCAAAAGCAATGGTGTATAGCCTGGCTGAGCACCTTTCACTGGGAAAATGAGCATTATTTAAACAAAATAAGCTATAACTAAAGGCAAGTATTTTTAGGACAAGTAAGAACTAATTTTATCTTTAAAGTTCCATTTTTCAAGTTCGTGTAGCAACTTCACTAAATTACTGCACTACCAGCACTTCGTTAATATTGGTTTCCTCTGCCTTAATGGCTGGGTCCCCAATTGCAACCGGGTCAAAATGATTTTACTTTTAACTAAGCGCCTGAGCAATTAATAGAGCATTTACAATATATTAAATACGTAACAGGTGAAAACTGGGGTGTGGTTTTTCCGGAAGAACAGTTTCTCAGATAATATCAGTGCTTGCAGAAGTCAGTACGGTTTTGAGCTTGTTAACCAGTACTACCAAACACTACTGGTTGGAGAATTTTCCCCACACGAGTCAGTAGATGGCGGCTGTAGGGATTCCGTGAAAGAGGCAGTAAAAGCGCATATCCTTCACACAAAAACAGACATCCAATTATACCTAAGCAACGTTTACAAGTTCACAATGAAACTTCAACGCACTAACAGAGTACCAGTACTTTAACTAGGAAACAGGGCGTACCATATGAAATATTAATAATAATGCATTTAACTGCAAGCCAAACAATCACCAGTAAAGCTCATCATCATTCTGGTGCAAGTGCAGCACCAGAAAGGGACGTGTTGTGCACTTTTAAAACAAACACAGCCCCTCTTGTTGTGTATCACACCATTCCAGTCTTAATTCTTAATTCAGACAATTCGTTCGTTCGATTTCCCGCTACTACTGCCAGTAACCGAACTACTTTCCAAGTAAACTGCACTCAAATCCAATATGAATTTGACTAAAATTCAACAGAAGCAAACTGGCTTATAATGTTGAGTATTCCCTACTACGAGTTTGTATAGTCGTAGGGAGGTATGAGAGCAGGTAACACCATGCCAAGATGTTTTTTGAATGTGAGAACTGACGGGGATTTAACCATTTCCGGCGGCAGCTTATTCCATAAGTTGCGCACTCTAAAAACAAAACTTTTGTCATATGTACCTCCGACATCGTTGTTTCACAACCTTAGCTCCTTGGTTTCTGGTCCTAAGATCATCAGACGACGAGTCAAGATTTAATAGTTTTAAATTTAGTATATTTAATAGTCTTATTCTCAAAGTACGTTTATGAGCTATGTCATCATAAATGTTCACTGTATGGCAGGCTGGATAAACCAATGGCACACTTTGTAGCCCAACTCTTAGTCTTTCTACTTTGTCCTTTTCGTGTTCAAGTCTGATCCACCACACTTGGGTTGCATATTCGATGATGCTTCTAACAAGACTACAGTACAGTTTTAAGGAAGATATTTGGTTGAAGCTTGTCAAAGGTATTTCGAATTGCAGCTAGCACTGTGTCGGCTTTGGTACAACAGTTTGGACATGTAAAGAAAAGGAAAGCTCACCATTGACACCACAAATGACACCAAAATACTTATGACAACATATCGTGGTAAAGGGGGACCGAATACGAAAATACAAAACATGCCTTGCCCGATAGCCTCTTGGTGGCACCACACTAGCATGTGTCTAGATTAATCAGCAAACTTGGCACATTACTTAGACATAATTCTTTAAAAAAAAAATTTTTTTTGCTACTAGTTTGTACCCTGTGCTCACGATCTACATATTTTGTTTCTAACTCTTCTTGCAATGAAAGACTCTCAGTCACTTACTAGAATCTGTTGTTTTTGCGAGCCGCCTCTTGCAGCAACAATGTATTCTAACAATTAAGTACTGAAACGATGCACGTATAACACTTAAGCATGTTATAATAGACCGTTGGATGACAATACAAACAATGATAGAATAATTTTGCATTTACGCGCCACTTCACGGATACGTGCTTCTAGCTGCAACCATATTAGAAAAGGCACTTCCCCGTCCTTGTCTTTACCTGTGAGGTAAAATTTAGATATGCATACGTAGGTATGCATGCTGTAGACGATTCTTTACACCCTATGAGAATTAACATGGCCCTTAGCTAGCTAGCTAGCCAGTAACACAAATCACCGTTATTGAGGGCACTTTTTCTCCATAAAGGGCACGTTCTCACACGTCAATGTTGAAGTTTTCTTCGTTGCTGGACCCAACCCGATTCCAACGATTTGCATAGATTTGTACCGCATGGAGAATTTACACCAGCATGCTGAAATTGGGTATAAGCTTGTTGCAGTTAAAAGACACAGTTGCTAGTGAGCCGCCATCCTACAGCAATTAAGCTCTAACAACAATAAAATCTCGTCTACTTGGTGGCAACACACTGGCGTGTGTCTAGATCCATGGTCTATGTTTTGTAGCTATACAGCTGTATAAAGCTAGAATTGTTCAAGAGCCCATTCAGTGATGACCAAAGAGGCAACACACAGAGCATTAGAAACAGACGAGTCATAGCATATACTGAAACGTAATGAAGAAATATACAGACGTACAGTGTAAACGTGAAAGGCATGCACAAAAACTAAAATATGCAGGAATTGTACAAGTTTTATTTTTTTCTAAATACATAATTACTTAATAGTCTAACCATTCTTTCATATAGATACACGTAGAAGGTGAAATTATTCCATCTTCACAACACTGGTTCACAACCTAGAAGAAAGAGGCACATTAAAACCAAAAATAGGATCGAAAACAACGTGGAAAACCATAACCAAAATTACAATTAAAATTATGAAAACAATTAAAACTTAGCCTCCAGAAATTTACTAACGGCACATCTGTCAAAAAATGATGTCATAAAATTGTGGCTTTCCGTTGGCTTTACCTCTGCTATCTAAAACCACTGCCGATAAAACCAATGTAGCCAAAAAAAAAGGTTGAAATACAGTGTCCGATGTCGACATCGGTGGATCTCTAGGTCACATGGCAGCAGAGGAATATGGTAATCATGAAAACCATGCCTAAAGCCGCCGTACACGCAGCACGATTCTCGCGGTATCAGCCCTCTTTTTACCTGAAGGAACCTTGAAAATAGGGAAAGGTTTTACATAATTTTGCTTGTACATGCAGTATCATTCTAGCCAGCGTCATCCCTCTTTCGGGAACAACACTTTTAGGTTTCTGCTAGCTGATAAACATTAGTTATCCTACTGGCTGGCCGGTTCCCCTGTAGTGCCCTAAGGTAGGATTATGTCTCCCGAGCCCGGCGCCATTTTACATGCAGATCATTCCTTGGCTGGCTTAAGCCAAGCAAATGCTCTGTACACAACAATGTGTTACTTGGTGAGGGTGAAAAATTCTGGGAAGCAGTAAATATAGCAGTTAATTTAACAAAATGAAGTGCAACATTTGTGGTGTGTTTCTGTTTGGATCTGATGTCTTATTCACAATGTCTGATTTATACGTATTAACAACACCTACATAACCATTAGATGTCTGGTTATTTTCCCTGAATAGTTTTTGTGACCAGGGTTAACATCATGAGCACAACACTGGTTTTTCAAGCATAAATGTTCAAAAAACCGTACAATGTATGTTCAAAATTTGAAATGAATCGGAAGTACAGGAATATTAGTGATTTTGCTTTGCTCAGTACCGTAGCCAGGTTGTGCATAGCTGTGCAATGCATACCCCTGCCCTCTGCATGCACACATTGCCCTTTCTGTAATAACCAAATCTAATATTCATGACATGCCTTACAAACACGCACAACTTCCCCTGGATACTTCCCTACACCAGTAGTATTGCTTCCCATTCCGAAT
>JAHWFP010074514.1:0-24105 GCA_023313725.1 Lithobius niger
CTTTTTCAAACTTGAGCAGTAGACAAACCTCACTTTACTAGACTTACGGGTCGACGGTACTGCTTTCAGTATTCACCCGCTCGTTTTCTCCCCCTTTCCCCATGAGTTTATCGATGCTAGCAAAGTGTTTGTAGAGCTCGGACCATTCCGTAAACGACAGTTGCAACAAAGTAACCACAGCCGTTGTTTTAGGATCGTATTCCACAAAATTTATTTCGTAGAGCTTCTGAATACCATTCATTTTATTTTAAAAGGCTTCGATAAAATTATTTTTTTTAACGGATTTTGTTATTCAAGTTAAAATGGAGCTTGAATTGAACAATAGGATAACATTTTCTATTTTCCGGTAAAATTCACGGAACTATATTCTATAGAACTGCATAGAAGCAGATGGCACATTACAAAAGGACTCCTACAAAAGAGCATTTATTTCCTTCACGTGAATATGGTGCGTTCAGTGCATCCCACCTACATCATAGAAATCAAACTATATCCTTTTTCCTGCATTGAAAAGCGTACACACAGCAAGGCACTGTCATTAGCTGTCGTGTCGGCATCAGGTAAAGACCTAGTTTTGTATTGTTGCTCGGGAAATTTGGTGCTATACGAAAATCGATTCATTTATACACCTGCTTGTTTGCCGTTACTTGGCTCATCTCCCGTGATGAGGCGCGCAAACCTGCAGCGTGACGAGGCGCGCAAACCTGCAGCGTGACGAGGCGCGCAAACCTGCAGCGTGAAATCTGGGTTGTGCGGCGTATAGCACTATTTTTTCCGAGTCAACAATATTCTTCTGGGTATTGCACGGCACGGCAGCTTTTTATCTAACCCTTAGAACGCTGCAAACGTATATATTCAAGCAAAGTTCTTCGATGAAATTATTTTTAAGGATTTTGTGCTTCAAGTGAAATGGAGCTTCTTCGATGAAATTATTTTTAAGGATTTTGTGCTTCAAGTTAAATGGAGCTTCTTCGATGAAATTATTTTTAAGGATTTTGTGCTTCAAGTTAAATGGAGCTTCTTCGATGAAATTATTTTTAAGGATTTTGTGCTTCAAGTTAAATGGAGCTTCTTCGATGAAATTATTTTTTAAAGGTTTTGTGCTTCAAGTTAAATGGAGCTTCTTCGAGTCAACAATATTCTTCTGGTTATGAACTGCAGCTTTTTATTTAATTTTCTTTGATGGAATTATTTTTAAAGGTTTTGTGCTTCAAGTTAAATGGAGCTTCTTCGATAAAATTAATAGCACGACAGAAACGGAATTAAGCCATAGCCAAGGACGGACGCTATTCTTATGGTGGAAAGAGTTTCGGTCTCTTACAGCGGCGCAGTTTCCTCGTATATGTCTGACATTCCGATGAAGTTGTGGTCTCTCACAAGTTTTTGTGCTTGTTTAAGTGGATTCAGCCGAGTAATTATGACAAACTGTCGACCGGAATTTAAAAAATGAGGAGCAAATCGCATTATAAAATCACCTTACTCCCTGGTTCTTCAGACTTTTTTTTTGTCCCCCCCCCACTGACTAATTTTGCAGAACGAAACGGACCGATGGCGATGTTTTTTGCTAGCCCAGAAAACATCGCCATTTTCGATGCGTACTCTGAATGCATTGTCAGTCAGGAACCCATTGTTTGTGACCGTGTATCTAATTATAGCGTAACTAGTGGCTAGACTGTTTCGTTATAAGGAAATACACGGTTTGCTAACGTGGTATTTGCTTCGTGTGTGTTATGTCTCGTTTCTGTGGCAAGGAAAAGAATTTAACGCTTCGGAGTGTGGCTTTACGTTAGTGCCCGGTGAGTTAATAATCCTAGTACTCATACAGCACAGATTGTTTCGGTTTTGTGTTTCAAACTAAAAAAAAAATCACCCAGTTCAATCCGTTCTCAAATCTAGTCTTCGGTTTGACAATTGGCGTGGGTGGTTTCACTTTGCAACGATACTTCGGCCAGAGATAGAAAGACAGCGATCCCCCCCCCAAAAAAAAATGTCTCCGGTCGAACGTGAAGTGTTTTTAGTTGAAATGACCTTGACCTAATTAAAGCACTTTGAAAAATTAACCAGCAGCAGCCAGCACCTGCAACAACATTATTTTACAGCAACCAGCAACGTGATTACAGTGGATTACACATATTACAGATACTTTTTTTCCTGATTTGAAATGAGATAAAAATTTATGGAGTAAAAATCCAGTCTTGAAATTGGCTTTCTCCATAGCCCCCCCACAACAAAAGGAAATACACTTGAACGAGTAAAGAAACCACACCACGGTACCATTAACAAATTTGCCATATCATTTACAGATTTTAATATCGATTAAGCGTTATAAATCCATTTTTTTTAACTTGGTGGCAGCCACATCAGGCCTGAAATTTCTAACTTTTCTAAATATGGACCAATTTCCTAAATTCTTTCAAAAAATCAACTATAACAGATATTATACGAACGAATCCGTAAGAATTTTTAAGATGACCCGATTTTATCATTGAAATTGTGATTTCCAGCTCCCTGGCTGGAAATTGTTTAATGTCACTTATTTGAAAACATTAATTAATGACAAACGAAAATTAAAGTATTGGTGAGATCCTGCCATAAGAAGACATTAATTTTAGCTAAGTATTCTCATTTTCTCCTAGATTTCGGCGGCCATTTTGAATTTTCAAAATATGGTCAGAATTCCACCAAAATCAATATTCTTCAGAATTTGGACCTCCTCTATCGATCTGTCGTGTCAAAAATTAAAAATTTCTAATTTTTTTTTCCGATTTGGATACAGGTGTAAAGTGTAAGGTGCAATGATCAACAATAAAATTTGGTTTTATTAATCTGCGGACTGTGCCAAAGCCTTCATTGCCGTGGAATCTCGTCTAACGGATTCTTAAGCATGTCAATAATTTCTGGAATATTCTGAAGGAACGAGTTCCATTCCGCAAAGCCCATCTTGCACTGGTTTAAAAGGACCATATTCCCGTCGAAAGTGTAGAAGACTATTGTGGTCGCTTCTCCATTAAATTTTATTCTAAGTCTTTTATTTTCGCCAAGACGTAAGGCATCGAACATCGAATCCAATCCAGTCACCACTAGGGAATTGAAATGATGGAGAAGGACGGCTTTTGTCGATGGGCTTAAGAACAACTGAATCACATTCTGAATCTGCTCAATCGTGCCCAGAGCAGCACTTTCGTCGTCGGCTCCGGCAAAATGAGCCTTGTTTGCCCTACGTTTCAGAATTTCTTGATTTAAATCGCCATGATTTCTTAACAAAACATCAAATTCGCTGGCATTCAGATCTATTTGGGACGAGCCGGACTTGAAGTTGACGACAGCATTTTCGCCGAAGGAAGTGACTTGAACGGAGGAGTTCGTGCCCAGGGTGAATACATTATCGTCACTCATATTGGGTAGTTGCAGTTGGGTAGACAGCTTCTTTAATAATAAAGAAATTAATTTTATTTTTGGTTTTTTTTTTATGCTCTTATCCTTCAAATTCGCAATGTACCTCTAACAAATGGAGCCCAGTCGGAATGACTCCTGAATTGGAAACGAAAATCGTGTTCCCAATATGCAGTTCTATTGGCGTCCTGTCGAAGCTGACCACGGTGGCTGCCTCACCAGCAATTTTTTGAATGGTCTTAACCGAATTAGCTCCGACCTGCAAACTCACTTGGAATTGAATATTGATTTGTGAGGCAAGGGCTATTTATTACTTTAGTTATCCGACCGAGTTCGGAAACCGTGATGTACTGTTGGCCATTTTGTGACAACCATTTAAAATTATCTCTCGTTTCTAAATTCGAACGAAAACAGTAGACGCGCCTGAGAACTCGTAATTCCCTCCTAATCCGATTTACTTGTCTGTCTATATATTTCTTGGTCGCTGCGTCTGCGTCACTGGATGGCTGACCCAAATTTACTAATTTCTTGTCAGCCAAACTTAAATTTCCATCGAAATCTTTACTCAAACCTATTTCAGATTTCAGGTAACCCAGAGTGACTGCTTCGTTTTGACTGGTGGGAGCCCCCAAATCAACTATTCTGTTTCCAGCTAAACTCAAATTGCCTTCTACAGTTTTGGAGAAACCAAGTGCGTTTTTAACGAACGTCACGGTAGCAGCGTCTGACTCAGAAATGGGAGGGGCTAGGTTGGTAATTCTCTTCTGCCTGGCATTAAAATCAGTGTCTGGTCCGCTCAAGAAATCTCCATTATGCGATGCCGTTTTGATCCGTTTTGCAGAGCTACCAAATTTATCGACGAAGCTCATATTTTTTCCTTCAAGTTATAGATAATTTGAAAAAAGTTTTCACCCTGGAACAAACGTTGAATTACGTACAAGCAATACTAGCCACACAGTACCTCTCTAGAATCTTGGATACGTCGGTGGTTGGATATGAAGTTACCACCGAGATATCTTTTGATCTCTAGAGGAGCTTTTAAACCAAAAGAATATAAATAAAAACAGCAGCTGGGCCCTCGACTGAAATAACACACCCAGTGGCTTCCTGGAGCTGAGGAGTCCTGTAAATTAACTATGCCACTCTCTCCATTCTGCCGCAGACGTTGAGGAAGGAGGTCTTTGCTGAATGTCCCTCTGTAATTGGTAACGCCTAATTTTTCGGCATATCTGTTCAAATTTACGTTAGTCAGAGCCCTGTTTAATGGGACATTTGCTTCAGATAAAAACCTCGTCCATGGTTTTGGTTTTTGGTAGTTTCTCTTTTTTGTGACATCTTTTTTTTAAGTTTTTTAAGTCCGGCTCCCTTCTTTCTATATATGGCGAGCGCCTCCATGGCAGCGTTATGCCGTTTCAATTCTTGCAGCTGCCTGGCGTTATTCCTGGCCGAGTTGACGGCCCTGGAGATTCCAGATGCTGCTCCAGCTAAACCACCGATGGCGCTCAACCCCGCCAGGGCGGGTAAGAGAGGAATAAGCCGCCAGTTTGATTACGAGAAAGTTTCAAGCTCAGTCCTCGACCTGCCTTGCGAGCCTTCAATACTTTACTGTGTTGCGTTTTAGTGAGTGGAAGCGTCACGTTCCCTCTCTTTAGCTGAGAATTGGAAAGGCGGAAAGAAGGAACTTTGCCAGCTTTGACGTGTTTTAACATTTTTTGCTTTTGATGGGGAGTCAAAGAGACTGCTACGTTTTTGTACAAGATTTTTCCTCTTTATGAAAAAAAATAAATTATCATACCAAAACCTCGACTTTACTCCTGTCCAATTTCAAATACATTATTCTGTCGCTAATAACCAAAGCTAAAGTTTTCGTGTTTGAAGGGACGGCGGTTCCGAAGCGCATTTTTACTTGCAAATCTATAACTGACGATGACAATCTTTCAGACTGCTTTGAAACGTCCAGTGCAACCAAAGGATAATTCTTCGAGAACATATTGACTTCATAAGCTGGTCCGGAGGATCCTGACCCCAACCCGTAGTACTGCTTCCTGAAATCTACGATCATTTGATACAAGTTAGAAATGTTACCTTGCGGAAAATTTAAATTTAAATCGAGAAAAGGGTAACGTTCGGAATTGAGCGTTACGTGGACACCTGTAAAGTTACAGTGATCGAAGACTGCCGGATTTTTTTTTCGCATCGTTGTCTCTAGCAGTTTGAAAACCTATTACTATCCACCTCAGGCGTTGAACAGAACTGGTGGTGATCAATCTCCAAGCGCAGCTTGTCGAGGTGGGAAGGTCTAACTGGTCAGCGTACCAGTGTCTGAATGCGAGGGGGACGCTGATGCCATAATCCACCATGGCGTACAGTTTGTTTTTTTGACCATCGGAGGGAGTCACTTGCGGGAGGAACCAAGTTATTTGTTCTAAGACTATCTTGCCAGCTTCAACCCCCGACGTTCTGAATATAGCATTATCGTCCGACGATCGAATAAGCACCAGCGTTTGTTGACAAGCATATAAAATTTTCGTATAGTCTTCGCAAAAGCCCAGTACGTGGGACAATGGCACGGCGAAAGAAAAACCGCCTTTCGGGTTGCGGGAAAAGAGCACGTCTCTTTTGTGTTTCAGAATCAAATTCGTAGTATCGTCTGTCGAAGATGCATTATGGGAGTCCAAAATCCATCCTCTATTGGTCAATTCCGCTTGCTGCTCCGGAGAGTAACTTACTAAGCCTTTAATGGTGCTTGCAAAACCGGGCATATTTAATTGGTCGACTGTCTTGTCGCCTATTTTATATTGTATCATGCTAAATAAATATGCGGCGGCGTTATTCACCAAAGCAATTTTATCTGTCACGGCGTATGCCGAACTGTCGGAACTCTTGACAAGAACACCTTTCACGTGAATGTAGCTTTTGTGTGGGTGGGTGAATAAATCTTGGTTCTGAACCGTAATTCTGATTTCGCTGTTGGGAGTATTCACGTTCCTACCCACTATTGGCCCGTACTCGTGATAATTGTAACTGACGACTGATTCGTCCAGTATGAATGGTTCTGTAAGGTTCAGATATTCCTCATTGCTCTCCATCTTTAGGCACTGATGAGACTGTCTATGAATTTGATATTTTCAGGACTCAGAAATTGTCGCCTTCTAGCTCTGAAAATCTCGTTGTTCCCCCCTTTCGCTCGTGGCAATGTTTCTCTCTTATAAGAACCTCCCAATTGGTTGTGGACTATTGGTTCTTTAGCTAAAGGTAGACTGGGAACAGTCGGTTTAAAAATATTCTTATTAAATTTCAACATTTTAGGTTTTTTATTTTTTTCGTAAGTGTAGTCTCATCGTTAATGTCTCACCTCTCAAATTAACAGGCCTGTTGGCATGGTCGGTCAACCAAATTCTAATAGAGTAAACCACGTTTTTAGTAACGGGCAGATATATCAGATTGTGAGGCGAAGAAACCACTTTATATCCCGGGGAGACGTTGGGGAAAAACGAGTACAGAGTCGGTTGCGATGATCCGTTCACGTAAGAACCCGAAACCAAGTCGCAATGTACCAGTATGCTATTTACATTTATTATGTTGACAGTGTTTGGTCCGATGTATTCCCCAAATTCGTAAGTCTTAGCTTCAAAACCAAAAATCTTTCCGATACTGGACGGTTCAGAAAAATCAACCTTATATCTCCTGTCAGTAATAGTTAGTTCGCACTTTAGAGTGTTTACGTTGCCATTTAATAGAACGTAGGAAACGTTATTAGACTCGTCCCAATGCTTGCTCTTTTTGAAGTTTCTGTAAACGATGTTTATAATTTTGTCTAATTCATAACAACCTTCTGAGACGACGATTTTAATCCAGGTGTTAACGCCGTCCGCGCTGTAAGTGAAAGAGTCGGTCACGTCCTCTATAACGTTAGGAATGGAGTTGTAAGTTTCCAGATTGACTAGAGCCAATTCGTGAGCGCCTTCCAATATCAACGGGGAAGGAAAACTGATCACAAAGTCAGTTTTTTCAGAGGAAAGTATGATCGACATATTCTCAGTTTAATACATTAGTTAACATTTACCAAATTCACCGATCAGTTTTCGGTACTCTCCGTCGGACAGCAATGCTTTGCTCCGCATTTCTGTGAAAATGTGCACGAATTCTTCGTCCAGAGAATTATTGCCAGCCTCTGTAGAGGCTCTGAGGAGCTTCAGTCTTTCGCACAAGTCATCTCTTTAGAACCGGTATCCTTTCCCTACAACCTCGGCAGGTCTGCCCCAAACAGGTTTTATAAAAGTCGTGTACTTGAAACCGGCGCTGGACTTTAGTCTTCTCGTACTGTCGTCGTTGTTGTGATATATGGCTTTACTCCTCTTCAGAATATCGTGGTAGTTCAAAAGGCTAGCATCTCCATCCGGTGGCTTCGAAGGGTTTTTTAACATAACCAACTGCCATAAATCGTCCGTCCCTTCGTACTTTTTTCCTCCCACGATCAAGTCGTCGTCTTGAAATTGTACCTCCATTGCACCAATCACGTAACGTTTAGTCTCCAGGTCGTATCGAATGCCAAAAGTGGGGTCGGTCAGAGTCTCTCGAGTGGCAAACATGCTTAGATACTTGGTAGCTAGCGGACCGAGTCTGACTGCGGAATCTCCGAGTAAAGAGGCCTCTTCCATTTGTCTCCTACGAGCCCCCGGCGTGAGGGCAAGTGACATGTCGGAGGGCGGGTCAGGTAATGCACCCATGGAACTGGAGAGTTGTCTCCTGGCACCCGCGCGAAACTGTATCTCGCCATCGTCACTGACTATATTCTCGTCTTCAGTATCGACGCGGCCCGTTGCCGCTTCCAAAGCTTTCTGAATATGCTCTAACCGTTTCCCGTGATATTTTTCTTGTTTCTTCTGTCCAGCCTCTAGAGCCAACAGTTCTTTGATTTGTCGTTGACGCTGAGCCGAAGCCTCGCTTCCCTGTAGCATCTGCATCTGGTCTACTATAGGATCAACTACTGGTTTGAATATCTTTTGCAAATGTTCAGATTCTGTCTGCTTTTCCAGTTTTATATTTTGAAATTTTTGTTTCAGACGCTTTTTTAGCGCCTCGTACTGATCGACCGCTTTCTGGGGTTTGCTTCTCTTATTTTTAGTTTTAGTAGACATGACAGTTTAGTACTTTATAAAATAATGTTTAAGTCAACAAACGTTAATGTCAACAAAAACCTAGACGTACGTTAATTTTAACAAAAACCTTCGGCAGACACGTCGTTGTTAGTCGAGCATTCTTCTATACCTTCGATCCAAGGATTTAGTTTTATCGATGAGTAGGAATCCGTACGGAACAGAGTTCCAAACCTCACCACACATGCTACGAAACTCGTCGAAAATCATGTCACCACTAACGTGGTTATTGAAGACATGTTTGAGGTTTGCTTCGTCTTGCCTGAAGATAATTATAATGATGGAATTATCTCGAATAACTCTCTTGGGTATCCTGCTGTAAGTCTGACATAAATAAAAGATCGAGGCGTCCGCGTGCCTGCCGTAGGCAAAATAGCGTTCGATTCTGTCTTGTTTCTCAATCATGAAATCGTCCAATAAAATTAACGTTTTACCACATGGCAGTTCTTCTGGTGGTGGGATATCTTCGTTGTTGGAACAAAAGGTAGCTACGCCCGGACATATTTCCTCGAAAGCTCTCCTGAGATGGAAATATTTGTTTTGAAATAAAGACTTGGAGTACACGCGCAGGCCGTCATAACTCAACCAACCTGGATTGCAAATGAAATTTATAACTAAATTGGTCTTTCCACAACCGGCAGGACCGCAAATGATGCACCTTACGTCCTCTGGAAAATTCAGTAAATTACCAGTCGATGATCGTTTATTGACATCGGCTATGTCATAATTTAACACTTTCATCTTTCAGCTGCTTTAAGAAAAAAAAAGGTATTTTGATAAATTCTCTGCAAAACTAGTATCTAAAATACCTTTTCATTCTCATTTTATAAATAAACAGATATGTACTGCCCTCAAATGCAGAAGAGTTACAGCCAATCTAAAATACCTTTTCATTCTCATTTTATAAATAAACAGAGATGTACTGCCTCAAATGCAAAAGAGTTACAGCCAGTAAAAATGTCAAGCACGTTGTGACTAAGAATTATCGACAACTGCTGAAGGGCGAGTGTAAAGTGTGCGGCACGAGGAAAGCACAGTTTCAGAAGAGCAGAGGCTCTGGATTGTTCAACAGCGCGATAGACAAGTTGCCGGTGGAACTTCACATTCCGGGATACAACTATTGCGGTCCGGGAACAAAACTGAACAAGAGACTGAACAGAGGCCATGCTGCCATCAATTCTCTGGATGAGGCCTGCAAACAGCATGACATCGAATACTCTGCCAAACCAGACTTGGAACGAAAGCACGAAGCTGATACAAAGTTGGCCTCCGATGCAGTAAAAGTAGCAAAATCTATCAAAACTGGTCTGAAAGAGAAGTTGGCAGCAGCTGCCGTAGCCGCAGCTATGAAAACCAAAGTAAAGTTGGGAAAGGGAATTAAAAAAAAAGATCAAATGGAAACTTTAGTGGAGGAGCTACACAAGCCAGCTAGGCAAAACTTTCCGAGAAGGCGCGTTATTAGCTACGGGATAGGTGATTTAGTTCAAGCGGACCTGGTGGAGATGATACCTTACGCGGAACAAAACGAAAATTACAAATACTTGCTGACTGCCATCGATGTATTCTCTAAATACGCTTGGGCCGTCCCTGTGAAATCGAAGAACGCCGCGGATGTCACTGGCGCTTTTAACGAGTTATTAAACACGATGTCTAATCCACCTAAAAGCCTGCAAAGCGACGAAGGGAAGGAATACTATAATAAAGATTTCGCAGCACTAATGAAACGCCACAAAATAAACCACTATTCGACCAAGTCAGAACTCAAGGCGAGTGTAGTAGAACGCCCAAATCGCACATTGAAGTCGAACATGTGGAAACGGTTCACTCTGCGAGGTAACCACAAGTGGATAGACATTATAGATGAAATTGTCAAAGATTACAACGACAGAGTTCATTCTACCATTAAAATGAAACCATCCGAAGTAACTAAACGCGATGAACCGGAGATCAGAAAAATATTGCTGAAAAAGAGCCCTTCCAAAAAGAAGAAGAATAGTTTCAAAGTCGGGGATTTAGTAAGAGTGACAACGGCAAAATCTTTATTCGACAAGGGATATTTGCAAAACTTTACCAACGAACTGTTCGAGATGAGCGAAGTCAGAAAAACTCGACCAACTTGCTACAGGTTGGTCGACCAACTGGGTCGTAAAATAGAAGGCACTTTTTACCAACAAGAGTTGCAGAAAACTAACGTGCCGGATCTGTTTTTAGTCGAAGAGATTCTGAAGACTAAAAAAGTCGGAGGGCAAACTCGTTACCTCGTCAGGTGGAAAGGGTACGACGAGCGCTTCGACAGTTGGCTGGACCAAAAGCCAGTTGTTCTAGGAAAATAACGACAACAAAAATACCAAATTTTTCCTCTTTTATTTATATTATTAAACTGAAACCAGGACATTGAAGTTATTACCGTTCACATTATTTATATTATTATACAGAAACATTTGGTTGGAGCGATGGAAAAAACAAACTTTACCTGCGTTTACTGCGCTCAAACGTATGCTACGCGAGTAAGATTGATACAACACCTGATAGAGACACACAGGAATAATTACCCACTCGAGTGCCAATGCTTCGAAGGGGTGTTGGGCTATAGCGACGATCCCATCCTCTGTGAACGAGGACTCGAGCACCGAAAGTACAAGAAAGCAGTGCACGTTGTAGACCCGTTGTACCTTGTAACGTTGATGCGAAGAGGTATAGAAGCTCTACTGTACGAATGTCTCCGGCAATTAGTGACTTCTAGAGCTCAAATTGGTTTAGGAGTGAGTTTTGTACGAAATGACCAAGAAATATCCACTGGATTTCAGTCCCGCTACTCCCCCATCTACAATCCATTAGATATTCCCAAGTTACTGGATGCAGCTTATGCCAAAATCCAACGTTCCATTGACGAATTTGCCGAAAGAGGGAGTGGCTGGGTGATAAATCGCACCTACGAACTCACAATCCGAGTAGCAAAAATCGACCCGCTCAGACCTGGCTCTTACATTCCTCTGCCCGCAAAATTAAAAAAGAAGTGGAAGTGCGTAGTCAACGTTCACATTTTTTCGGACCACAAGTGCTTCTTGTATTCAGTTCTCGCTGCCAAACACAAATTAAGCATGTTGGATCCGAAAGAATAAGAAATAAAAGAGAGAACTCTAGATTGTTCAATGTTGGACTTTCCAACTCGGCTGGATCACATTGACGCATTTGAAACGGCCAACAAAGATTTATCGATCAACGTGATTGCTTATACCAAAGAGAACGGCTTGCATCCCCTTCGTGTGAGCACGAATTTTAAAGGCCAACCCGTAGATGTTCTTTTAATTACCGACGAGTCGACGACAAATTTTCACTACTACGCCATCATGTATTGCGACCAATTTCTCCGACACCAGGGATCTGGAAGCAACCCGAAATATTACTGTCGAAATTGTTTCGCCGCTTATGGAAAGGCATCGCTGAGAGACAAACACAAACTGGAATGTACAAGAACCAATCCGTCACCTCAAGCGCTCAAATTCTTTAAACCGGGCGAAAACATTTTGAAGTTCGAAGCTTTCAATAGAAGAAATGTTCACCACAAAATCATATACGCCGATTTCGAGTGCCTCCTAAAGCCCGTTCCTTCTTCTAACAGCTCCAGGAAGAAAATCTCCCACCATCAACCTTGCAGCTTCGGCTACGTCACGGTGGGACCAGAGAAGAAATGCAGCACCAGTTACTACCTCGGAGAGGACGCCGTTGAACAATTCCTCGATCGGTTGGTTACTGAAGCGCTCGAGTACGACGAAATATTAAAAAGAGTCCAACCACTATGTCTCACTCCGGTCCAAGAGGTTGAATTTAACCACGCTGTAGACTGTGTCTACTGCAAAAAACCATTCGGTTCAAAAGACGACAAAGTCCGTGATCACTGTCACGTTACCGGCCATTACAGAGAGCTTCTCACTCGAGTTGTAACCTGAATGCCCGAGAGCGAACCACGATCCCCGTGGTGTTCCACTGCCTAGAAGGCTACGACATGCATCTACTGATAAGAGCCCTGCACAAGTTTCCAAAAAAAGTAGACGTCCTCGCGAGAAACACGGAAAGGTTCATGAGCATGACCATCACCGTTGAAACTGGATGGGATGAAACGAAAAACAAGAAAAGGTACATTCGGCTCAAGTTCATAGACAGCTTTAACTTTCTCTCCTCTTCGCTGAAAACTCTGACGAAGAGACATAAACGTGATTACGAGTTTGGGACGGTGAAGCGGTTCTTGAAAGCTGGTGGGAAGGACGAATGGTTCCTTCCCGATGTCGAGGAAGAGACTGCCCTGGATCTGTTAACCCGTAAGGGATACTACCCTTACGAGTACGTTTCCAGCATGATTGTGTTCGAAGAGAAGTCTTTACCACGGAAAGAAGCATTTTATTCCAAACTCAAAGAAGAAAGCCTGACCGATGAACAATACGATCACGTTAAAAAGATTTGGAGTATGCTGAAAATCAAAAAGTTTTCCTCTTACCACTATGTATATCAGATGACCGACTGTCTACTTTTGGCGGACATTTTTGAAGAATTTCGCAGGGGCTGCTTGTGAGACCACGACATAGATCCGTGCTACTACGTCTCCACCCCCGGGTTTAGCTGGGCGGCTGCTTTAAAAATGACCAAGGCCGAGCTGGAACTATTTACTCACTCCAGCAAACATAACTTCATCTCGTCGGGAATACGGGGTGGAGTTAGCTTCATCAGTCGAAGGTTCGCGGAGGCCAACAACACGTACGTTCCCGAAACGTACGATCCGGATAAACCTCACAAGTACATCATCGATTGGGACGTCAACAACGCTTACGGCTGGGCTATGACCCAGATGCTGCCATACGACGGCTTTAGGTATTTAACTAAAGACGAGATTCGAGCTTTCGACGTGACTAACATAGCGGACACGTCTTCGGTAGGATACATTCTGGAAGTAGATCTGGACTACCCAACCGACCTTCACCGTCTACACAACGACTACCCGCTCGCTCCTGAAAAGCTTGAAATAAAAGAAGAATTTGTTTCAGACTATTCGAAAAGCTTGTTGCGAGGAAAACCGGTGAAACCCGTCGTGAAGCTAGTGGCAAACCTACTGAGGAAGAAGCGGTACGTAATTCACTACCGTAACTTGAAATTCTACCTGAAACACGGCTTGGTCCTTCGTCACGTCAGGCGGGTGCTGAGTTTCAATCAGAGGCCCTGGTTGAAACAGTACATTGACTTTAATACGGCGAAACGTAAGGAAGCAAAAACGGAATCTGAAGAGGAATTTTACAAGAATTGTAATAATTGCATCTACGTAAAGACGATAGAACAGAAACAGAAAAGAATGAAGGTAAAGCTATGCAACGACAGCCAGCGGGCTATCAAGTATTCCACCCAACCCAACGCCGATTCGTTCGAGATATTGCACGACAGCCTGGTCCAGATCAACTTGAAAGTACGCAAGGTAACGTGCGATCTTCCCACCTACTCGGGGTTCGCCGTACTAGAGTTGTCCAAACTCCTGCTCTAACGAATTCCACTACGAATTCACAAAGCCCGTATACGGATCTCGAACGAAACTGCTGTTCACAGACACCGACTCGCTGTGCTATTGCATCGAAACGGAGAACGTGTACGCATTGATGTTTCATAACAGCAGTAGATTTGACACTAGCAAGTACAATCCCGGGCATTACGCGTTCAACGACACCAACAAGCTAGTGTTGGGAAAGATGAAAGATGACACGAAGGGAGTACCGATAAAAGAGTTTGTGGGGTTGAGTAGCAAGATGTATTCGTTCGTGACCTCCCAAACAGAAACGAAAAAAGCTAAGGGAATCTCGAAGAGATTCGTGGAGAAACATTTAAGCCACGAAGATTATAAGGCGACTCTCCATTCGAACCCCGTACAAACAGGGAGTTGGCACAAGATTGTAAGTGACAGGCAACACCAGCTGGCTACGACGGTGGTGAATAAATCCCTATTGTCAGCCTACGACGACAAAAGATTCCTCCAAAACGAAGTAAAAACCAAAGCAATTGGACATTGGGTAATCAATGCATGTGTTAGCGACGATGGTGATCTATATCCTGCAGAAGATACCGACTCGATATCGTCGTGGGACTCTGACGCTGTAATCAGCGATGAAGAGGCGGAAACTCGGTGGAATGGAGATGAAGTGGAACAGAGGATGAGAGAAGTTGAAAATGTCGAGGTTCGAGAAGCCGAGATGAGGAGATTGCGGATGAGGGAGAGCAGACTGTTGAAAGTGCATAATCCGGAAGAGTGGAAGAAGAGAGCTAGGGATAGACAAAGACAAACGGACAGGGAGAGACAAGCCGCACAAACTCCTATCCATAAAAAGAAAAACAAGCTGCGGAAAAAGACCGACGAATGAGAATGACGTTAGAGCAGAAAACGGTGTTCAGGGAAAAAAGAAGGTTGGCTCAAAGAGCGCGAAGAGAGAAAAAGAAACTGATGGCTCGGTGATGGTTGGCTGAGCTGCTGTAATAATGTTGTATAAAATAATTTTGATTTGTAATAATGTTTGTTGAATAAAATATTTTTTTTTTTTATTAAAGAACATTCTCATCATTTTCATCATGGAGGTAACTAGCGGTTATTTCATGCTGAGCAAATACCTCAATGACACGATTGAAAGCGGACCGACTCTCGTTTTTACCAAACAGGCAGGGCTTACCACCGAGTTGAAACTCAATTCGTTCGAATGGACTTACCTGTACCGACTGGGTGAAAAGATCAACAAGTCTGTACTCAATCGGTGGAGGGAGAAAGTGCAGTCCAAGGACGAAGAAGAAAATAAGTTTGCCTGGAAAGGTTGGGAAAGTACGGACGAGGGTCTGTGGAAGACCATTATGGTTCCCAGTTCGAAACAGGTCGTCGAGCCGTTCATCGAAATAGCCGGAGACGTATTAATCGAGCAATTGGAGCTGTCTGTACACGAAAAATATATACTGGCAATAATGTTGGAACTGTCCAAACTCGACAGCAGAAACAAAATGAAAATCTTGTTGGATTTTAAAATGAAAGCGCTTCGTGTCGGAGAGGAGAAAAGAATCAGAGTATGATTTACGAATGATGACACGCAAGTCCACTTTGTGGAATACGATCCTAAAACAATGGCTGTGGTTACTTTGTTGCAACTGTCGTTTACGGAATGGTCCGAGCTCTACAAACACTTTGCGAGCATAGATAAACTCATGGGGAAAGGGGGAGAAAACGAGCGGGTGAATACTGAAAGCAGTACCGTCGACCCGTAAGTCTAGTAAAGTGAGGTTTGTCTACTGCTCAAGTTTGAAAAAGGTCTTTGTGAAGCCAGTTATCGAAGCCAGTACATTGCAAAAAAAATAATAAGATTTTTCCCGTGTGTGGATGATATACTACTACAGAAGTTTTGGAAAAGGTTTGGATTGAAGAAAGTACTGTGAAGCCAGGTATTGAGATGAAGCCAGGGCATTGTATGAAACCAATGGATTTGGGAAGCCAGGTCTTATAGTTATAAAATGCATCTACTACTTTAAGATAAGTTCCATCTTCAAACTGGCGTAATAGTCATTCTAAATTAGATAAATAGATGTAATTAGGTTGAAATGAAAGATGAAGATGTATATTTTCCTACAAGGGTATTTAAAACTATTTATTTGTATGTATTAGGAGCTAAGCTGCGAAAATTTTTCCACAGTATAGTGATATGCTTTTTGTGTCAGTTTATCACAAGTTCTATCTTTAAACTGCTACAGCAGCCGTTATAACTCAGATAAAACGTTGTAATTTCCCTTGTTGGAAAATACATATCTTCGGCTTTCATATAAGCCTAATCACATCTGAATTAGAACTACTATTACAGCAGTTTAAAGATACTACTTGCCGTAAAATGACGCAAAAATCCAGGTGATACAACGAAGATAAACTGCTATAGCTCAGCTTCTAATTAAAATAAATCGTTTTAATTACCCTTGTTGGAAAATATAAATCTTCATATTTCATCTAAGCCTAATCACATCCGTTTAAATGAATTATACCGGGTACTGCAACAGTTTAAAGATGGAACTTGTTGTAAAACAACCCAAAAAACAAAGCACTACAATGTAGATAAACTGTCGTAGCTTTGCTCCTAATTAAAATAAATCGTTTTAATTACCCTTGTTAGAAAATATACATCTTCATCTTTCATTTAAGTTTAATTACATCCATTTATATAATTTAGAACGACTACTGTGGCAGTTTAAAGATTGAACTTATCATAAAATGACACACAAATTAAAGGGTTACAACACAGATAAACTGGCATAACTTGGCTCCTAATTAAAATTAATCATTTTCATTACCCTTGTTGGAAAATATGTATCTTCAGGTTTTATTTAAGCCTAATCACATCCATTTATCTTAATTAGAACCGCTACTGCAGCAGTTTAAAAATAGAACTTGTCGCAAAATGATGCAAAATTCAAAGCGCTACAACATAGATAAACTGCCATAGCTAAGCTTCTAATGAAAATAAAATGTTTTAATTACCCTTTTCGAAAATACATATCTTCACCTTTCATCTAAGCCTAATCACATCTGAATTATAACCGCTACTGCAGCAGTTTAAGGTAGAACTTGCCGTAAAATGATGCAAAATTCAAAGTGCTACGACGTAGATAAACTGAAATAAATCGTTTTAATTACCCTTGTTCAAAAATACATATCTTCATCTTTCAACTAAGCCTAATCACATCCATTTATCTGAATTAGAACCGCTACTGCAGCAGTTTAAAGGTAGAACTTGCCGTAAAATGATGGAAAATTCAAAGTGCTACGACGTAGATAAACTGCCGTAGCTCAGCTTATAATTAAAATAAATCGTTTTAATTACCCTTGTTGGAAAATGTACAGCTTCACCTTTCATTTAACCCTAATTATGGTAGTGGATCTTAACTAGAACTAACATTCCAGTTGTTTAAAGTCAGGAATTAAAACACATATATGCGCTGTAGTATCTATAGCATGCATAAACGGCTTAATAGAACTTAAATGACGAAATTCGGTCAGAAGAGTTAATTTAACAAAAAATATGAATAGAACGTTTTCTGAAGAAAATGTTATTCTAACAATAATTGGTAACCGGTTTATTTTCGATAAGATGAACGGTTTAGGCGCTAGAAGCAAAAGACTGTTTTTTGGTCTCCAATTTTGGTCGCCATCTTGACTTCCGGGCTTAGGAGAAATTCGACTTGGCACCGGGCAGATTCGGATTCAGCATGCTCAAATTAGGTTAAAATCGCCCGGTGCCAAAATGTCTCAACAGTTGCCCCATTGAACTCATTTTATAGCGTCTTTTCTGGGAAAAGTCGTCCTGTCTATTTCATGTACTTGGGGGAAAATAATAATGTGGCACAAAAGCTTAAATTGTGGTAAAATGGAGAGCAATGACTTACCTGACAAAAGTTAACTTGTGTAGGAGTGTCAGCTAAGTAGCTTTCATTGCGAAATTTGATCCTCAATAAAGATGCAAATGTGTTACTAGTTTCTAGTTACTACTTCTATCCGCTCATCCCTATGTTAATTTCCATAGAGTGATTATTCACCGATACCGAGATAGCGGGAAGGCTTCTAGCACTAAAATTTGACGAATGGCTGCAGTACGATACTAACTGCGTACCTTTTATGGTTTACAGCCTGGGGGTGTAACGCGAATAGCGAGGGGAAGGCGCGTAAGTACGACAGTATTGTTATAACCATTGTTAGTATTGTCTCTGATTGGGCGGCCAAACTTCGGACAATGAAAACGTGTTTACTGACGTGCGTATCGAAACTCACACTGTCGTCACAAATATAAACTACTTTGCCAAAGAAATTGTGTCTACGTCCAATTCACAAAACAAACAAAGTGTCAAAATAAAGCCAAAAATTGGTAAAGAGGCCACCAAGTTACAAATGGTTCGGCCTCACAAAGGAGTGCTATGAACTAAATATTAAAAGAAAATAACAAAATTAAAAAAAAAATTGATAAAGAAGCTACTAAGTTGAGATTGGTTCGGCCTCTCAAAGGAGTGAAATTTGAAATAAAAATATTAGAAAAATTACCACTCAAGTCTCAAGCTATTATTGACGTGGCACTTTATTGCATATCTGCAGGCTAGTTGAGTTGAGTCTAATACACGATTAAAAAAAAAAAGTGATATCATCTCAAAAGCCAAAACTGGTAAAAAGGACCACCAAGTCCTTTTAGCCTTATTTGAAGAATACATGCATCAAATTTCATTCATATCGGTTCATGCTTTTGGCCGTAACTGCGTAGTGATCAACTGACAGACGAGGAGACAGGGTAGGACTGATGTGGTCAAGGTCACGAGGGAAATTTTACCCAAGGGTCCAGGACCCAATGTTGTGAAATATGTCAATTAGGACTGGCAAAACAGACGAAAAAAAACTGGGTCGTGATGCGTCGAACCATTGATGGGCTCACCCTTTTACCCCTCGCAAATTTGTATCACCGCCCAAGTAAGGAGGGGGGAGAAATGTTTTCTTCTGACTCTAACTCCGTTTTCGAGAAAGATTTGCATTGTGATCAAGAAACAGTCTCAAATAGGCCTACTCAATACAAAATACGTATTTTACTAGCGTTTTATATTGATTTTTTATTATTATTCTTATTTGTAATATTAAATCTGTTGGTAAAACTAATATCGAACTAATAAAAATTGCGTGAGTCTTCCTGTTACGGATTTAAAAAAAATTAGAGGCCAGGAATAATATACTGCCCTTCCCTCCCTGGCTAGTCCGTCACTGTAAAAATAGGACATCATTCGCTTTGCTCACTCGTTCAATAAGTAACAACACAACAAATAAGCGTAATAAAATACTGTAATATATCGCACCCGAAAAGCAGCGTGGTTAGCGCAATAATTAACAGCAAAGTCTTTGCGCGCCTCGCGTTTAATGTACCGTCCAGATTTCAGCATACAAATTCGGTTGCGGTGCGTGAACTCAGTTTTTAATCAACAAAGTTTACAACAAAGTTTAAATGCCCGAAACTACGCGACCACAATTGATTAGTAAATACACTTGGTTATAAAGTAATAGGATATTGAACAACTCGAAATATCAAAGGTTAAACAATTTATTATAAATAGATTATAAAATATTGTACAATAATATACACCAATAAATTATTACGTATAACATTTAAAATATTCTGAACTAATCATGATCCTCATTTTCTTGAAACTCGGTTTGGTACACAAATCGGAATATTTCTCTGGTCCACCAGCGAACCACAAATAACACTTGCAAACGATATAATGAAAGTGAGACGTCACGTTACGGAATATCTTGACACAAAACTCTTTTCCTGGATAGGCCGTTTAATCACAGAATTGCTGCTCTGTATCGAATACGGACGGGGCTTTCCTGCCTTACTCTCACTTAGCGACGGGAAAATCCACTAAGAAAAATGCAACTCAAGAAACAGCGTTAATAGGCTACTCCGTCGATTGCCCAACATTAGTGTATTCCAAGGCATCTATTAAATGAACTGACATTACGCACCTTTGACCAGATTTCCAATGAAAATTACAACGGCGATAACTACGGACTGAGTGCGCCAAATTACACATGCAAATTGGCTTTTCAAACATCAGGCGGACAAGTTCATTAATTCTCGGGCAGCCGGCATATGAGTTTAAAATTACGCAGACGTCAAACATGTAAACGGTAACTGACGAAAACAAGGTTCAGACATTAATAAACCAAAAAGTTAAAACTTGAAAGTACAACCTGAGTGTTGACGCTTTTTCCATTATACGGAGCGACAGGCTTGGTTGATAGGCAGGCGGCTAGCACACCGGCGACACAAACGGAGAGAATAACGTCACTTGTACTCGGGAACATTGCCTGCAAGTCGGACAGAACAGTCCACTCCAACATAGACGTCACATGGCATTACTCAAGATCACATGGTACCTCCTCTTTTAAAGGAGACATGCAGCCTCGTTTTAGAATTAAAATTTATATACATAACTTTTAAAACAAATAACAAATACAATATTAATCGCTACACTTAAACCTAAGAAACGATGTTCTCGACAATATTATCGTTTCCCATAAATAAACCTGATAATTTGAAACCTAAATTATAAAAATAACTAAATTGCAAAAATGGCAGGTAAGGGGCACCCTCCCAGTGCACCAGTTCCAGGTGGGAAGCGCTCAAACCATACCTAGTGTAAAGCTGTATTTTTGTGTGCTGTGTAGCCTACTTTTATGTCAAGGATACCGGGCGTAACTTATGATAAAAATGATTAAAAGTAATACCAGGAGGAAATGAAAGCTGGGAGTACACAACTGTAACACATACCATAGAATGCGGCACTTGTCGGTTTGTAATGGGGCTTCACCACAACACGTAAGCCCCAGCTTAGGCGAAATATCCGATTTTCTTGTCAATTCTGTAGATTATTTCAGTTTATACGCTTTAGAAATTAAGTTACATGCTTGATTTTGGTTTATATGCTTGAATTTACGCAGATTAGTTTGCTTACATTTGATTTAAAGTGTGCCAGTGTCGTACAGCAGGTTTGTAAGTTCCAACAAAACACAATTTTCGTTCTTCGAACCAGCTCACTCGACTTCCAACCAATCAGAAGGCGATATCGCTTTAACCAATCAGAGAGCGGAACACATCCGCATTTTAGGGGGAAGGCTGACGTAGCAAATGCAAACTGAGATGGCTGCGATCCTCGCTCCACTAATAGTGAGCGAGGAACTCATCTTCAATCCCAGTTTGCCTTGAGCAGACGATGCTCGCATTCTGCTCTCACCGGCTCTCACCGTTTGGAAAGTGAACGGGAGTTTTTTTTCCCAGTTTCAATTCGCAGATTCAATCCCTGTTTGTTTTGAGCAAACGACTCTCGCTATCTGCTCTCACCGTTTGGAAAGTGATCGTCGGTTTTTTTTTCTGAACACTGCTTAGCCACGCGTGTAAACAATCCCCCCACCCCAACAGGGCCGTAGCGAAGGGTACTTGGTTGGGGGGGGGGGGAGTGACTCTCATTTTGCCAACTCATCTTATGATTTTGCCAACTGGTTTAAAGAATGCCAGTAGCGCTGCCAGTAAAGTACTTTTGAGGGGGTCCGTTAAGCTCAGCTAGGGGGTCTGCGGGAGCGCTGCAAGCTCTCCCAGTGGAGTCCGGGGCAAAGCCCCCGGAAGCTGAAGCATTTTATGCTATTTTAGTGCCTGTTTCTAGCCTCTAGTGAACACTGAAGCAACAAATTGCCAAACAAATTTTGGTAATTTTTATTAATTCATTTTTTAGGATGGTAGGTTTCGTAAAAATTTTATTGTGACTAAATCATGTTTTTTTTAGATTTTTTTTTTCAAAATTAAATTAACCGAGTTCAGTTGAGAATTATATAAACAGGCCAGCTGGCCATTGACGATTGAGGGTTGACTAAATTGTACATTTTGAACTTTTAGGCTATAATGAATGATGACGACTCCTGTGTGCAAGCATAGGCAGCAGATCAGGGGCAGAATTTTATTTTTAAATGTACTATCGAAAGGTGAAAAATAATGAAATCTTTTTCTCAGTTGTATCCTAAACAACTATAGGCCTAGAGGTAACATTGTAAAAAAAAACTTTCACATTTTAAAACAAAAACATGCTCTAGTTTTTAAATAATGGAGCGTCGAAAGACGAAAGAAATGGCGAAACTTTTTACCTCAGTTTTGTCCAAAACAACTTGATGTATTATTGGAGAAGAGCTTCCACATTTGAAATCAACATGCTCCAATTTAATTTTTTTCCATTGATTCAGGGGATCTTGGGGACCGGTCATTATTTATGGCCGTGGGGGTGGGGTGGGAAATGAAAATGTGACCACTAAATTTTTGATGATTCCCCCTTCAAGACCTGAAAGAAACCTTGATTCCCCCCAACCCTAAGGTCCAAAAATGATGCGACTACCCCCAAAAAAGTATTTGGCACCCATCTTTTGCCGAGATTCCTACAAAAAAGTATGATGAACACACTGTTTGCTTGTGTGACCACATCCTAACATAGTCATCACCTGAAATGCAGAAGACGCCAAGAGGTTCCAAGGCTTTTCTATAAAGTTTTTTGTAAAAATTGTACTTCCAGCAACAGTATTATTCGTTTCAAAACCTTGTAAACAGCATGCGGGGGTCTGGGGGGCTTGCCCCCCTAGAAGCTGAGCCGTTTTTGGAAATTTTGACTGCTGAAAGTGCCATTTTTGTGGTCCAAAAATGACTTTTTTCCAGTTGGTCAGTGTGTTTTTGACCTCTCCCTTTTGGCGGGACCTGAAAAATTTATGGCTTCTCCCTTGAGAGGTCCCTCCGGCCTCCCTGGCGATAAATAATTACCGGCCCGTAGGTAATTTTTGCCCTCATTTCGTGGCCTTTGGGTCACTTTTTCCTTTAATATGGGATCTTATGAACTCTTGTCGTCAAATTTTGGACCTTCGAAATTAACAAGTTTAAAATTTTTAACAATTTTCATTTGAAAAATGTAGTTGTTTTGATTAATACAACAAATTTAATACAAATCCAAATTTAGTGGCTATAGGTTAACAGAAAACGGATAACAGAAAATCAAACAGCTAATTCAATTTTTCCAACTCGGTTTTTGATTTTGCCAACTCACCCCGATTTTCATGAAGTACAGCTTTAGTTCACGTTACTGTTACTGTCACTGTTATTGTTTTAACTAAAACCAAGGCACTGATTGATGGACTAGCATACGAACTAGTCAATCAAATAACTCTGCATTAATTTTTTAGATTTATTTGATATCACATTTTTAGACGGCGATACCTTGGCAGAAGTCCATACGCAGAGTTTGTTTTATGCAGAGTTTGTTGATATTTCTGCTTTACTTAAGAAACGTTTTAAGTCCTGGCAGTAATGTTGTTTTGGTATATTAATATGCCAGTAATTTTCTACCCTCCTAAAATACCAGTTACGAGTTGCTCCACGCTAAAACCCCTTCTGAGCGGCGCTGTCTAACAGAAAAAGAACTATAGGAAGTAAAATAGCAACTCAGTTTTTAGTTTTGCCAACTGTGTACGATTTTCACGAAGTTAATTGTTATCACGACTTCAAACTCGGTGAGAATACAGTTTTGTCCATTTTTTGTTTTTATTTTCTACATTATCTGTGATACTTATAAGTTATGGTGGTTACATAGCAAACAAAACGGCCAAGTTAATTTCCAATTTCGCCAACTACGCAAATTTTTGCGGAGCTTCTGTTTCCCCCACTCCTTACAGTCTAGCTATGCAGGGAAGCAACTAGAAATAATCAGGGGGCAGCGTTTCAGTTACTCCCAAGCTACACAGAAGTGTTGCGAAAACTGATGGGAAAAAAAATGTATTGTAAACTTTACTTTCCAACTACACGAAATGATGATAATAATTAACCAGTACTCGTGGAAACTGGAATTTGCAGTGAAAATTTGTCCGATTTTGCCAACTCGAATTTGCCAACTGTATGTGTTTCTTGGATGGTTCGGGAGGGGGGGGGGGGCGGAAGCT
>JAHWFP010074515.1:0-14866 GCA_023313725.1 Lithobius niger
AGTTAAAACGTTCAGGGAAGACATTGTTCCTATTTTGTTTTCCTCGTCACTATTTTAATTATGCTTCGATTTTCAATCTGTTTTCGTAGTTTGTCATGTTTGAAGGCCGAGTACAATTTTGTAATTCATTTTTTGCTGTATCTTGTGCCGTTTGGAAGATAGAATGCAGATGACCTTGAATGCCCTTTTCACGGTTTTTGAAAATGTCTTCATTGGCTTCGCCATATCTGACTTACATTACAAATATGTCTTCAGAATTAGGATCATTGTACTGGCAGTTATTTGCGTGTGACCAAACTTTTACGTCACCCTGTATATGTCTACACGTTAAGTCTTAAATTCAATACATACTAAATAGACACAAGAATTTCATAAAGAAATACATAAACTGCTTATGCAAAAAATCACAACATTATTATTTTCATAGACGAAAGACAAAGCTCTGTATTGGGCTAAAGTTTACATTAGGCACATACTCGATATCCTTACGATATTGATTTCAAATGGCTCCAACACTTTCCTAAAAACAGGGCAGTTGGTTTTAGAGCGCGGCAATGTGTTAAAACAACTTAAAACAGTAGATTTGTAGCGCCACAATCCGTACATCTATACGGTGTTTACGTTCGCTCGCAGGGCCGGCAGGGCACCTTATTTTTTTTTTTCGTAAACAGTTCCGATAGGCGGGTTGTTATTGTCAGTTTCGTGTGGTGTTGTGTGGTTTTGTTGTAATTGGCAGTTACGTAAGTTTGGGATTTGGCATTTCATATTGAGGTAGTTAACTGGTTGGGGTTTGGCATTTCATACTGGGGCAGTTAATTGGTTAGGTTATGTTAATGATGATTTAACGAATTTCTGCAATTTGGAATCAATTTGTAGCGCCTTCCGTGCAAATTAAAGTTAGTTTTTTTTTCTATTTTTTCGAATTTCGGGCCATGTGCGTTAAGGGAACATGGGAAGAAAACGAGCTCTTGTCTGATTTTTTTTTTAGTGGACTAAAAATTACCAGCTAAGTAATGTTTCCCTCTTGCATTTTTCGGGCAAACGCACCGTTTGGCCGTGGTGAAGGTCTAAAGTTAGCACCATGCCGCGCCAGAAAGTATGAAACTGGGCGAAAGTCCGGCAAGTGAAACGCCAAACCCCTAGCCAGTTCATTACCTCAAGTGAAATGCCGAAGCTGGTTCCTAACCTAACCGACAATAACAACAAAACCACACGAAACTATCAATAACAACCCACCTATTCGAACTGTTTACGGGAAAAAAAACATCAACTGGGAGCATGGGAAGAAACGGCCTCTCGCCCGTCAGCGCAAAGAGTGTGGCTTTCATTAATTTCTGACGGCCAAACGAAGCCTTTGTCCAAAACATTTATTGGGAAAATATTGTTCAGTTGATCATTTTACGTCATTCTAGCCCAACGAGAGATCAATCGGTGAGGAGCCTTATTCTTCCCATAAGCCGCGAAAAGTAAATTTGTTCCCTCTATTGTTTATTTTACTATCGAAAGCGATCGTGGAATGAATTTATAATTCTGCCTTTATTCGTTAGCTACGCACCTAGTATGCACTATCCCGTTGCCTCACACATTTGTCGAATTGATCTACAACAAACTGTTACACTAAATAATCGATTATACAATAATTACCTGATTAGCAGGAGCCACATAATTACCCGAATTGCCAATACGCGTAGATTCCTAGGACAGCCTTCCCGGCGAACCGTAAAGTAGCCGCCATTTTTTTTCAGTGGTTCATCAATAGCCCAACAATAGAAGGAATTCCGTTTTCCGTGTATGTTGTCAAAACCTGAAATAAGCTGGGCCAGTTCCGGTTCAACTTTTTTTCACACAGAAACGTAATTGGCAAAAATTTTTAGTCAAGGACCTACAACCCTTCATATGCAAACGATTTAACCAGAAACATTTCAATAACGTCTACAATTTGCTGGCACGTCTTCTAATCGAAATCATGAAAAATTGACTAATATTTCAGTCACTTCTGGCCAGACGTTAAAAGTGATTGCCATGACCCGTTCACATAAACGACTGGAGTGGGACGTGACGTCATTTAACAATAGCTCACGACGCAAGCCCCTTTTTCTCTCCGACTGTATTTCAATAACTGCTTTATGTATTATATGCATAAGCAGTTAAATAGAATGAAACTAAACGTTAACAGTATACAAGGTCATCAAGCCCAACAAGCCGTTTGCGTACCTTCGATTTTAAACAATGAGCTACCCTGATAGTTTTAAAGGAAATGGTAGAGCATTATAAATCCTTGGCGCCTGATCTTTGTAGAATTTCCCCTCTAACAAAACCTGAAAGTGTTTAAAACTGCAACAGGTCTGTGTTCAACAATGTTTTTGTATACAACCATAATTTTTTCTAATAACCAAAGCTCATAACAAATATCTTTTTGTAGAGTAATATTATTAATAGTTTCAAGTTAGTGATATGACTTCCACCCCAGCTCGTGATTCCATATTGAAGATATGACTGCAGTGTAGATTTTGAGCAAAGAATATCTGAGTCACAGATTTGTTATACATGTTGTTTCTGATTCATTCTTTGGTCAAAAATCACGCCAAGATAACGAATAGATTCAAATTACTCCAACTTAAGACATCTGCACCGTGCACTGCAACCCACCTTATTAGTCGAGAAATTTTACCAAATTCAATAAATAGGCCGATTAAACGAGTTGACAAATTTAATAAGTTGGCAAATCTGTTTACACCCAACCAAAATTTTAGCCTCATGCGACGTCTTTTGTTTGCGAATTTAGGTGTTCCATCACGAATTTTTTCTTTAACGCGATCGTGCGAGCTACATAAAACGAACTATAAAGTTGCACGAGGAACTCTCCTAGGAGCTTACCATGAACTCCACGGGCAGTTTCCATGTTGTAACTCTCAATTTATATTCCATTGCTTGTCACAAGGTCAACTGGGATAGAAGCTGCGCATGTCACTTTTCTGCATATATAGGCCAGTTGATTAATATCGCAAAAATGTCATTAACCAAAGCAATGTTAACAGTGAGGGGTCCGACAAAGGCTTGGCTAATGCCTTTGATTTACTGATTTACAATTCATTTCCAAACCAAATGATCATACCGAAACGAATGTGATCGCCTTTGCTTGCACTCGATTTACCGCTTTACTATTATTTACAGATGATTTACTGATTTACAAAGATTTCCCGATTTATACAATTTACAGTGATTTACTCTTGATTTACCCTTGATTTACTAATTTAGGAGTGCGTTACTGATTGCTTCTGATTTATTGATTTACAGTGATTTACTGATTTACCAATGATTTACACAGTAAATCATAACGGTGGTGATGATTTAGACGCTTGTCGGACTCCTCAGCTAACATGCATTAATTTCACAGCAAGTATAGCTGGGAGGCAAGATACACAATTTCTATCTCATTCGGCCTTGGTCTGAGTAACAAAACGCGTTCCTCTCTTTGAGGTAATTTAAACACTACTGCTGGCAAAGTGACGCATACTTGGACTATTCGAAGCACAGATGACATTTTAAACACATTTTTATTAGGTAAAAACTAACGCATAATAATTTTTAAGGTCCGTTTTCCGCAAAATTAAAAATGGTTACTAGTTCGACATTTAGTCACTTAGGATCAGGACGCAGTACGAGCGTTGGAACACGCAATAGAACTGTGTTCGATACTCCTCGGCTGCTGCAACGTAATTAAACCCACTCCATTCGAACACTGAACACTTTATTATCATAACGTTACCATCTAACCATACCTAGCATAATCAGTGTAACTTGTTCCTCTTTATCATGCGATTAATTAATTGAGCATTCTAGGACTTGTAAATGCTCAAAGTTTTTCTGAATAGCAGTCTTTACTTTTGAAAAATTAGCTACACTCAAAATCATCACAAGGAATTGACCGATGCCACTTGCGGTACATTTTGCCGACACCGATACACTGACGATCTGTTATCAAACTGCTATACGATTTGATGGCCTGACACCATTTTAAAGAAAATAGTTTACTAAGCCTTGATATGAAATTAACATTGTTGTTTTTGTTGCATTTTGTAATGTTTTGATGGGAACTCATCTCATATATGTTATTAATTTAAAAATTTTTTTACCTAGGAATCTAGGAGAGGGAACAGTTTTTTTAGGGCAAGCTTTTAAAACGCTCCATGCATTCTGTTTGCACGTCGAAAACAGAAGAAACATGCCAGCATTGTGCACCAGCATCAATTGTCATGGCATCAAAAGCGAACCTGACTTCATTCGAGTAGGGCTCATAGGTATATGACCGTAATTGCACAGACCGTATAGCCTCTAACAATGCCCCTATGTGCTTCTATTTTCTGTTTAGTCCTGTTTACTATGTGCGATGAATTTTGCAGATCGAACAGCTACACGCATTTACATTACTGGCAGTGCTTCAGTGCAGAAAACCAGATTACCTATCCTCGTTGATTATCATGAAGTAAGTACCACTCTATTATGAAAAGGAATTTATAGGATTAAGCTAATTTTATGTTAGTACGCGCATCTTAGTGATTTTAAAGTTGACATTCTTTAATCACTAAAATGATTCTATCATAATAAAGAATGGTATAAAGGTATGCTTAATGAGCCACATTATATGCTAGGAAATTCAAACTTACTTTGTTAGATATACAAACAATCTTTCCAACAGAACCTATTTCAACAGTTTCGAAGTGATCCGTCGTATACTTTTTTTTTTTAGTTCTGAGTGGAAGAAGTTCTTCCAGTTCAAGTCGGCAAAATGACATACGAGTTTAAAACGTTTTAGCTGGTTTTAGTTTACGCCCTTCAAATGCTGTGCTAGTTTTGTCGCTGGGGGATTAAAGCTGATCACTAAACAACATCACTACAAAAAATTTCATCCCGGTTGATGAAATATGAGTTATTGCCATGATATAAATGTTTGAATTCCGCACTTTAACATTTAGACACACGCTAGTGTGTCGCCGTCAAGTAACAGTAGGTCGTCCGATTGTAGACATCCGATTGTTAAAAAAATGATTGTTGATGAAAAAAAGGGGCCGCACTAGCAGACTGTCTTTTAACTGAAATCAACTTATACGTATTTCAGCATACTGGTGTAAATTCCCCATGCGGTAGAAATCTTTGCAAATGGTTTGAATCAGGTGTCTTGGAACCAGTAACGAAGAAAACGTCAACACAAAAATGTGGGAACGTTGTCCTTCATGGAGAAAAAGTGTCCTCAATAACGTTGAATTTGTGTTACTGGTGACTAGTAACTAGCAACTAGTAACTAGTAACTAGTAAGTAGTAACTATTTCGCAGGCTCCCGTGTTAATTCTCATAGGGTATAACGACACGTCTACAGCTGATTAGGGAAAGTTGCTGGATCTAAATTTCGGCAAACAGGTAAAGCGTCATATGAGGAAGGGCCTTTTTCTAAAATGGGGGTTGCAGCTAAAAGCACGTGGCCCTGAAGTGGCTCGTAAGTGCAATATTATTGTTGTAACCATTGTTTTTATTGTCATCGAACAGTAGATTATAACATGCTTAAGTGCTACGCTCTTATCGTTTCAGTACCGAATTGTCAGAATTCATTGTTGGTGCATTGTTCACTAAAGGGGACTTGTTGCATGACATTCTAATTCACTAGGGCCTTAGGGCTTCGGGAAGATGACCAGGAGTGGTTAACGCTCGTTAAACCCTTTAATCTTTTTTTTTAATTCACTACCGGGAGTTGCCGGTGTAGTTGCAACAGTCCTTGGGCTCTTTGGGTTCTGCGGTAACCTTTGTGTCTGAATCCATGTGTACATGCCTTGTTTCCAGTCTTGTCGGTAGTGCCTACCATTGGCCCATGGAACTTTGTAGAATGCGCTCATAGGGTCATGTGCAGCGCTGGAATGGATAATGACAGCATGAACATTTTTTTGTGATGCTTTCTTCCGGGATTACTTTCATTGTGGCGTGCGTATTTGGATCCCCGCATTAAAGAAGTCCCATGCTTTTCGCCTCCCACCTACTCCAAGTGTCCTGTGAGCTGAACTGGCTGCTTTCGATATTTCGATAGCCATTGATATGGGTATTGACCTGGATCCGAGATCTTTTGTTGTCTGGTCTGATTCCAAATCAGCGCTGAGCCTAATTCGTAGTTCGTCGTTGTCCTTGTCTCCGTGGACCCCAGTTGTGTTGGAAATCTGCAACAAACTTCATCGTGCTTCCAGTATGGGCTTGCCGATCTTCTTGGACTGGGTGCCGGGTCATTCATGGTCCTTGGGGAATCGGTTGGCTGATGATTATTCACGGGTCTACCTAGGAGCAGTGCGCAGAAGTGTCGTCTGTTTTCTTCCCGAAGGACCTTTCTGTAGTATCACGTCAGTTTGCGCGGTCAGTATGGGAAGAGCGATGGTTTGTGGATCCAGGTGGGCCTCACCTGTTCAATGTACATCCATCTATCTCGCCTCCAGTGGAACTGGATCGGCTTTCACGACATGCAGCGGTATTGTTGTCGCAGCTCCGCACGGGGCATGTGCCATTAAAGCAGTGCCTTTCTTTGGTAGATCCACATATTTCACCGACTTGCCTATGTGGTGCCGCAGTGGAGTATGTGGAACATTTTCTGTTGTGCTGCCCCATGTTTATTGATGCTCGGCGTCGTTGGTTGTCTCCGGTTTGTTCGCCGTTGCTATTACTGCATATTCTGGGTGTGTATCCTCACACTGTGAAGAAGAATTTTCGAGCTCTGCGTGCTGTGTATTAAATCAAATCAAATCAAATCACTAAGAGACGGAGTATCTTTCATTGTCAAGGTTTGGTCGGTTTTTTTTTTACGGTACACGAATCCAAACTAAATTATGTGCCCCACGACGATAAAATGGACAATTATACGTTCGTGAACATCATGGTAACTAATTGATTGAATGATTAACGTTAACCGAAGTATAGGGCCAACTGAGGAGGGATGCGCTGATTAAGTGAACGAAGCGAACGAAAATCGTCATTAAACCGTGTCAATTTCGCTGACGTAACGCCTAATTGGGCAATAGCAAAGGTGACAATTATGAATGAGAAAATTTATCGACATAAAATTTCTCCAGATAAAAAAGGTACAGATGACGATAACACCGTCTGATCTATTCTTCATTCACAATCCTCTGAAAGTTGTGATATCCACCCAAAACCCAAACTGATATAAGAAAAGCCGCCAAGTTTCAAAAAACGGTCGGCATTTCAAAGTAGTGACATCATTCAAACAGGGAACGGCCGCCGAACTATAATTTGTGTTCATTTTGTGTATGCATTTTTATCTTTCAATTTTGTAGCGTTTTGCTGTTTATGGCGTCTGTTTTGTGTGTGTTTGTGGGTTTACGTTTTGCGTATTGGAGTTCAAATTATAGTTCGTTGGGTTCGAGTGAACTCTAATGCGTTTTTATTCGTGTACCTTCAGGGCTGTAAGTATGGGGATATGAGCTCTAATGTTTTTTTTCTAAACAGCAATGCCGTTTATTGCTCAGTTAATTTGTTGGCTTTTTTCGCTTCCATTTTATGTGTCCACTGTCCACCGATTTTTGTTTTCGAAAAAACGGAACATTAGAAATGGATACTTATGTTTAGGTTCCGCCGAAGATTTGTCCCATGATTATTATTTGATGGCAATACATTAGAGTATTTCTGGATTTAGCATTCGTCATCTCGATGAGTAGTTGATCCTGGATTGTTTCAGTATCGTGGCAACAATCGCGGAAACAATTCAACTGGCTTCCCGAAGGCCGCATTGAAAAAGTAAATAAGTCACTCAGTCATGTCGGCCTCCCAAATTTGAGGCCGTCCTCAAAATTTAAGACTTCGCACCCTACGGTTTAAAACTTGAAGATTTAAGGAAAAATCAAAACCATTTAATTTTGGTTCTCCACAACGAGCTAGCTAGCTCAAACAACGACAATGTTAGTTTCCCGGCATCTTGTTCGAGTTGGCCGGCCTCTTTATGACATCCACCCAATCGTTGCCGCTCCGTGTGGCTTGGATGCTCTCTCCAGGAGGGACGCGGCACTGGTGTCCAGGCTCAGGACCGGGCACGCACTGCTGAATGCTCACGAGCATCGGCTGGGCATCAGCGTCTCTCCGATCTGCTGGTGTGGTACGGAGCCTGAGACAGTGGGGCACTTTCTTTTGGTGTGCCATCATTGGGCGGCCTTTCGGGGCCGGATTCTGGGGGACTGGGAGGGTGACTTGAGGGAAATGTTGGGCACCTCCTCGCACAACGCCGGGACATTATCCACTCTGCGGCAAGTTGTTAGATTTTGTGAGCAGACGGGAAGGTTTGGCCGGACTCGGAAGTGATTCTGGGGAATTCTGGCGAGCACTGGGGAAATTCTGTAATTGTTAATACAGCCAAGCTGTCTGTAACTGTACATAACTGCATAACTGAATAGGTTAAGTTGTAGATTAAGTTTTTAGCGTCGAGCGTATGACTTATGGTCTGTAGGCTCGTGTAGTGAATTAAAAGTAAAAAAAAAAAGTGAGCTATAATCCGATATTGTGCGCCTCGCCTATTGTTACCCTATTGTTACATGTTGCAGCATTGTAACATTTTTTGACATTGTTAGCCGCTCCGCCGCCTCCGCCTCCTCCTCCTCCTCCTGTCCAATTTTCTGAAATTCTCGTGCGCAAACGAACTCTAATAAGCACTGTCTGCCGGCAGTGCTAATATCTGCCCATCGACGATAAAAGGGTATGGTTGGAAACATTATATTAGTGAAACGGACATTTGATTTTATGTAGAATTACTGTTCTCATTCTCATGTTAATTCTTATAGGGTAGAAAGACACGTCTACAGCTCATTAGGGAAAGTTGCCAGATCTAAATTTCGGCAGACAGTTAAAGCGTCGTATGTGGAAGTGCCTTTTTCTAAAAAGGGGGTTGCAGCTAGCAGCACGTGGCCCTCAAGTGGCTCGTACATGCCAAATTATTGTTGTAATTATTGTCGAAACAGTTGGCTGAAACATTTAAAATTGGCAGTGCTACATTTCTAAGCCAAACGAATATACTAACAATTATTTGATAAAGATTTAAAAACCAGCAGACGATGGTGGCCGACAAAGACGAAACTATTTCTTCTTCCAAAAGCGGTATGATGACGTCAGCTTGTTCTAGTTGGCAACAATCAACATTATGACTTGCGCCGATTGTTATTCGTGAACCACATTATTTATGCAATACGCCATTGATGAACATCAGTCGTCACCAATCTGGATAAGCTGTTATTTATTTGAGTGAACAATTCCAGCTTCATGCCGTGATTCAAATTAACCTTGTGAGTGAGGGAAACGAACCAACATCAGCGTTTGGTAGCCAGTACGCTCAAAATTGCGATTGAACAAACTTATACCACGCGCCACGGCTGTTTGCCGTGACGCACGCATCACGTGATTAGGCTTGTCCAGTCAGACGCCCTATTCTCTTTCGTCAGTGGCTAATTCATGATGACATCACGGTAAACAGCCGTGGCTCGTGGTATAAGCCTGTGAAACAAGTACAAACAATAAACCACAACCGTGACACTCAGCTAACGGCAAATTGAATGACAACATCAAAAGACATAAAACCCCTCCGGACAAAACAGGTAAAGGTGGATGATTAGACCGTGAAACTCTCTGTACATTTACAAGCCTAAGCAAGTTCTGACCGTGTCAGTTACACTGGCGTAACGGCTAATTGGGCCACGGCAAATGTGAAAATTATGAATTAGCAAATTTATAGACATAAAATTCCTCCAGACAGAAAAAGTAGAGAGGACGATTAAACCGTCTGATCCTTCGTTCGTTCACAGTCCTATGAAACTATGATATCCACTCAAAACCAAAACTAGCATAAGAGAAACCGCCAAGTTCCAAAAAAGGGTCGCCTTTCAAAGTAGTGATATCATTCAACCAGGGAAAGGCCGCCAAGGTTAATCCTGTTAGCCAAGCTCATCGCACCTAATAATACTTTGGGCGTTAAATGAAAACTTGAAGATTGCTACCGCCAGTAGCAACGTTCTAGTTTTCATTTAACTTTCGAACTATTATTAGGTGCGATTAACTTGGCTAACAGGATTAACCTTGGCGGCCTTTCCCTGGTTGAATGATATCACTACTTTGAAAGGCCGACCCTTTTTAACTGCCTATGCATATAATGCATAAAGCAATTATTGAAATACAGTCGGGGAGAAAAAGGGGCTTGCGTCTTGAGCTATGTTAAATGACGTCACGTCCCACTCCAGTCGTTTATTTGCACGGGTCATGCCTATCACCTTTAGCGTCTGGCCGGAAGTGACTGAAATATTAGTCGATTTATCATGATTTCGATTAGGAGACGTCCCAGCAAACTGTAGGCGTTGTTATTGAAAAGTTTGTGGTTAAATCGTTTGCATATGAAGGGTTGTACGTCTTTGACTAAAAATGTTTGCCAATTATGTTTCTGTATGAAAAAAAGGTTGAACCGGAACTGGCCCAACTTTGGATAACATGCGCGGAAAACGGAATTCTATAATAAAGAAAGAATTCTATCTGTTGTTGGGCTATTGAGGAACCACTGAAAAAAAATGGCGGCTACTTTACGGTTCGTCGGCAAGGCTGTCGACAATTCTATGAGTATTGGCAGAAGGGGAGTTATATGGCTCCTGCTAAAATAATCAGGTAATTATTGTATAATCGATTATTTAGTGTAACCATTTTTGTAGTATGAATTCGACAAACGTGTGAGGCAATGGGATAGTGCATACTAGGCGCGTAGCTAACAGATTTAAAAAGCAAGAGCAGCGCTACACAATAAAGGCAGAATTATAAATTCATTCCACGATCACTTTCGATGGTAAAATAAACAATAGAGGGAACAAGTTTACTTTAAGCGGCTTATGGGAAGAATAAGAGCTTCTCATAGAAAAATAAAACAAACCAGGACGAACACCAATTATGCTCCAACAACCTCACAACACAAAGGCAAAAGCTTTGGGGCAAAGGCTTCGTTTGGCCGTCAGAAATTAATGAAAGCCGCACTCTTTGCGCTGACGGACGAGAGGCCGTTTTCTTCCCATGTTCCCAGCTGATAGTTTTTTTTCCCGTAAACCGTTCAGATATGTGGGTTGTTATTGTCAGTTTCGTGTGGTTTTGTTGTTATTGTCGGTTAGGTTAGGTTAGGAACCGGCTTCGGCATTTCACTTGAGGTAATGAACTGGTTGGGGTTTGACGTTTCACTTGCCGGACTTTCGCCCAATTTCATGCTTTCTGGCATGGCACGGTGCTAACTTTGGACTTCACCACGGTCAAACGGTGCGATTGCCCCAAAAATGGAAGAGGAAAACATTACTCAGCAGGTAATTCTTAGTCCATTAAAAAAAATCGGACGAGAGCCCGTTTTCTTCCCATGTTCCCTTTACGCACATGGCCCGAAATTCGAAAAAAGAGAAAAAAACCTACCTTTAATTTTCACGGAAGGCACTACAAATTGATCCCAAATTGCGGAAACTCGTTATATCATCATTATCATAACTTAACCAATTAACTGCCTGCCCCAGTATGAAATGCCAAACCCCAACCAGTTAACTACCTCACTATGAAATACCACACCCCAAACTTACCTAACCTAACAAAACTGACAATAACAACAAAATTACACAAAACCACACGAAACTGACAATAACAACCCGCCTATCGAAACTGTTTTCGAAAAATAATATAACGTGCCCTGCCGGCCCTGCGAGCGAACGCAAACACCGTATAGATAGATGTACGGATTGTGGCGCTACAAATCTACTGTTTTAAGTCGTTTTAACAGATTGCCGCTCTCTAAAACCAACTGTCTCTGTATTTAGGAAGGTGCTGGAGACATTTGGAATCAATATCGTAAAGATATCGAGTATGTGCCTAATGTAAACTTTAGCCCAATACAGAGCTTTATCTTTCGTCTATGAAAATAATAGTGTTGCGATTTTTTGCATAAGCAGTTTATGTATTTCTTTATGAAATTCTTGTTTGAAACTTGGCGGCTTCTCCTATACCGGTTTTGGTTTTGGATGGATTAGTTTATACCACACGCATTATGGTTCTCGGCGTGGATCCCGAACAATGAACCATTGTTACAAAGCCATTGTCGAGAGAACCCACTAGTGGATTCTCCGAATCTCCCACAAATGAGCCAAAGAAACGTCTGTCGAAAGAATAGTTTCGTTGTTGTCTGAAAGGATATTTCGGAATCAAGCTAGAATGCAATGACACCAGTAAATTAATACAAGTAAAATTGGTTGGCAGACATGGTTTAGTTCTTAGGGCAGACATTATTTAGTTCTTCAATGCGGGACCAGTTGTATAGGATCATATCAAAACCAAAACTGATAAAAGGGACCGACACGTTCCGAATGGTTTGGCCCTTCAAAGGAGTGATATCAACACACCAAAACATTCGCCAACTTAATCGCACGGAATAATACTTTGGAGTTAAATGAAAACTTGAACATTGCTACTACCGAAAGTAGCAATATTCTAGTTTTCATTTAACCTTCGAACAATTAAGCGGTGCGATTAACTCGGCGAATGTTTTGGTGTGATGATATCACTCTTTTGAAGGGCCGAACCATTCAGAACTTGGCGGCCCCTTTTACCAGTTTTGGTTTTTGATATGATCTAAATTACATGGGTTGGAATTTAAACTATGCAAAAAAATTGTGGATCGTTATTTTACAGGCTTAATTCTGTAAATGGGTAATTGTTCACATGGTGAAATAAAACAGAAAATAAAGCATAAAATGTGATATTGCAAATGATAAACAAATATTAACAGATCTTGAACTTGCCAAATAAGAATTTTTAATGAAATAGACGACTCAACTAAACTGTATGATGAAAGAGAAAAATAACTAATATGTATAAAAAAAAACACAAGAATAATAAATAGCACTTGTAACAATGTTGTAACAGATCACCTATTAAAAAATAGATTTTTCAGAAAAGTTCTGCATTAATAATTAATGAAAGAAAATTTAACTTTGGGAATAAAATGAAATCGAAGTGTGTGGATTTTCACCAAATACCTTAATACACAAACTACAAAAATTACAAAATAACCTTGTTAAAATATTATTTAAAACTGAAAGTGATACAATAAAAACAAATGATTTGTAAGCTACAAATGACATTATGAAAATAATAAAGTTAAGAAACTACAAAATTTATTAAAAATTATTTTTCAAAGTCGTAAATGACATTAACCTAAGTGAAACAATAAATCAAAAAAGAAAAACGTTAAACCTTCGAGTACCTAAATGGAATAACCTTTATGGTTGAAAGGAAACGGCCATAGGCAGCATTTACCAAGCATATTTCAAAGGTCGTTGGTTCGATTCCCCGCTCATGCAGTCTGACATATAAGTCCAAAACGCAACGTAGATAGGTTTGCATCCATATGTATATAACCTATCTTGCGTCATTGGCTTTCCGTCTTGTTTAACCCCTATGGAACTAAAACGACAGATTATTATTTACCATACCTTATGAACAAACTACCGTGACATATTATGAAGATTATAAAATTTTATACTTTAAAAAAGCACTTAAAAACTGGTTAAGAAATGTATATGTAGAAAGACATCTCCTGACAGTTAAACAAATGGCCACTAGTGCATCAAAGCAAAACGATTTAATTTTCGGCAATTTAAATTAATTAATTTTCGCCATCCATCAGTAAGCAGACCTACCATATTTCGTAGTTTATATTTGTGAATAAGTCATTTTATTTGTGACCAAAGCATCAACATATTTACCGAAAATTAAATCGTTTTGCTTTGATGTACTTTTGATCATTTGTTTAGCTGTCAGGTGTCTTTCTACATATATCTTGGGCGCTACAAATTAATTATTTAACGACAATGGTTAAGAAAGAATCAATATTGCATTATTTTTTTTTTCGTTTGTAAATTGTTATTTCTTTTTTATGAGATACGGCGTGAACTTTGAAAAGAAAAAAGCTTCCTACGATTGGAATATAATTTACTACTGAAATAATATTAAGTAAGGCAAAATCGTACAACCACGGCATCATTAAAATAAGTGAAATGAACACTTCTTGGTATCCTAAAATGAAAAAAAAAATTCAAATACCCGTCAGTCATTGCAACTGCCTGAGCTTATGCCGTGCGACGGAAATTTGCGCCTGATACCTGTAGCACTATGCCAATGCCAGAGTCTCGTTAGAAGTTTCGCTTAAATCTCACACCTTCCGGGATTTAGGAGGTGTTATGGCTTCTCAGACTGTTCGGGAGCCTGAAGTACCTGTACTACCACGAAAATCAAACCGTATCATCAAGAAGCTACACCGATTTAGCCCTTATTTATACTGGCTTAACGAGGTGACGGGGAATGAGCAACGATTTTTTTTAAGGGTTCATTTGTTGCTTGGTTTCATGAGTTTCCGTCTTTTCTGTACTTGTTCCGTAAATTATTCGTGATGTTTCTTCTGTCCATTGTACGAATGATATTTTTTGGAGAAGATGCGGGGGACGGCAAGTCATATTTACATCCAGATTATTTATATTGCACCTTAACTGTCAGTGGGGTACATGTTTTATGTGTGCAAAAAATTAAAAGGATTTGCAGTATAGGGGGAATATATAAATTGTATATAGGCTTATCGATTTTAGATGTAATTCCTATACTCTGTGACCATGCTTTTAAAGGCCGGTTGCCACCAAATTAGCATTGCAGCATCTAGACCTATCGAGATCTCTCTTGCAGGAAGCAAAGGAATGCACAAAGCAAAACTTTTATACGCTATAAACAAACCACGTGACTCCTTAATTATTGAGTAAAAATTTGGTACGCCTCCGTG
>JAHWFP010074515.1:24866-53847 GCA_023313725.1 Lithobius niger
CTGTTCCTTTAGGGCTTTAAGTTTTTTAAGGCTTACATCCGTATTTTATACGCTGAAGCGTTTTTTAATACTAATATTGAGCTGTTTGAGTGGTTCATTGTACGGAAGGTGACGAATAGAGGAACATCACTTCGTAATTTTACGCTGGCAATTTTCAAGTTTATCGAAGTGCGTAGCATAAAAAGGTCTGCTGATTTGCGAGCATCAAGAACCATTGCAAAATCTGATTTCCCCTTGCCGTCTTGCCTGCAATGACAGTGTGGTGTCACCGAATTTCTGTAGCTGGTACTGTGAACAACTGCTTATTTCCAGCATTGTTAGCATCTGTTTAATAGCTTCTTTTTAATAGCTTCTTTCTCACGTGGTGGTAGCTGTGCTGTTGGGATGTGGATCCCTGACTTCAAACAGCGGTTCTCTCATCCTTTGCCGCATCTCCCTAGTGTGATGTGGGTAGAATTAGCGGGATCGCCTCCGCTATTGATCATGGGCTTGCTTGGACGCAGCTTGTATTGTGGCTAAGTCTGATTCGCAGTACTTCATTACTGAGTCGGATTCATTACTTCTTGTACTCTGAACTCCTTGGGACGAGATCAATGAACCCAATAGTGGTGGATATTGGGATGAAGTTGTTCGTTGTGCTTCAGACTGTTCGGAGTGTTATTCCACGATGAGTCCAGGGCCACTGAACTGTTCTGGGGCATCTTGTAGCAGATGATCGCTTGCGGAATGTTTGGCCGGAGGCCTCTCTGGTGTGAGTTTCTCTCGGTTCAGGGGACTAAAGCTCAGTTCTTGGATAGAGGAGGAGTGTGCCATATGTAGGAGGAGTCATGATTCTCTGACGAGGTTGGCAGACACTTGTTTAGTATTCATCCGTCAGTGACAAATCCGCGAGAACTGTACCACTTACCAAAATCGATGGCAGCGAATCTGTTCAGGCTTTACGTGGTCATTCTCCTCTAAATGGCTACTCAGGCCATCAGGAGATTGTGGGTTTTTTCTGAGTGCATCTGTGGGAATGCTGAAGAAACGGTGGAGTATTTTATACTTGATTGTGTGTTCTTCGATCCCGTGCGCGCCAAGGTACTTCTGGGTCCTCGCGCCTCCTTATTGAACTTTCTCGGGGTGAGCCCTCACACTATGTCGCCAACTCACAAGAAATTGCAGGCAGTGGTGGCATTTTGTGTGCAGTCTGGTAGATTTGCGCAACAAATTTGTTATTTTAGTTATTTTAGTTCTTTGCTATTTGCTCGTTTTAGGGGTAGATAAACCAATATGGTTTAGCTCCAAAATAAATCCAGCCTACCAAACAATTTCCGCTTACGCCTTGTGACCTGCGTTTATCTGATTTGAATTGTTGCCTAATAACATTGTTTAAAATAATGTAAAACAATGAAACTGATCATTCCACAAAATGCACAAAATTCGGCCTGGTAGGCTTTTAATGTATAGACTAGCCACAACACTCGCTCTGTTGGCGTCGTCTCGCTTCCCTCGGAGATTACTTACTAACTGGCTAATATTTCATGCCAAAGAAAACCTGAACCTCTTTAAATAAGGTTTAGATGAGTGCATTTTGTCACAATTCGTCTATTAGTGTCATACGAGTATTGTAATGCCAATATTCTGCATGTGTCTGTTGAATTTACGCTCAAGAATATTTGTTGTTGAAACTGCATACCGATGACTGACGTTTCACACCAACATAAAGATCAAGCAAATGAGTAGGGTGTGCACCTTTACTAATGCTTCAGTATCATAAACAAACAATACGACCTGCACAACTGTGTATATTAATGTCATTCCAGATTTGTAATGTTAGCATTTTATATCTACCTGTTGGATATATTGTGCTGGAGGCAATGACCTTTTACCCGACTTAATGAGTCACTCATTTTCACTACTGAGTGAACTTTTATTCTGTGCACTGCATAAGCTGCAAAATATAAGCGACGCCTGAGCCGGGCACTTCACACTTCACACTTCAGCGGAGTCACTACACTTCACACGGGGTTTCTTGGTCCACTTATGGAAAAATGTTTTTTCTTTACGTCCTGTTGTGTATGCTTTTGCGTTTTTTTGCATTAGGCTAATTCTCTTAGACTCCATTCTTCCACTCATCCCCCCCCCCCCCTCCCCCCACTACTAACTTTGCAACCTGATCATACTACACGTTTTCTTCTAATTCAAAGAAATTCAGCTGATTAGCTGCAAAGTAAAAGCAAAGCCAGAGCCGGCACCAACCACATATTATTTGTAATTTGTGGTAGTACTACATTTTACATGGGTTTTCTTGTTTCACTATTTTTAAGAACTTTTTCTTTACGACCTGATTTGTACAGATTCTTCCGTTGGCTTCTCATCAGTTCATTTTCTAAATACCCCTCACTTGGTGAAATAGCTACAGAAACGTCAAGTGAAAACGCAACGGTTTGAATGTGAGTTAGGCCTACATAAGACACCAACTCTACCAAAGCTGCTCATGTTTTGCCAAACACCTTGCCAAGATTTGTTAACGGGGTAAACCAACCATATAGTGCCGTTTGAATCTAAATTTGATTAATTTGGCCTAAGGCCTAACTCATACTCGTGTTTTACGACAAGTAAGAAAAGAACCAGCTAATATAGCTTACATTCGCACTACTGACCGATTCTTGCTGTTTGAAATGTTACAAGTGTAGATGTAAAAATTTCTTTACACCTTTTTCTGTTGCCAATATAATTTACGTAATTTAGTATTTAATAATATAATAATAATCTTAATCTTTAAAAACTTACACCTTTTTCTAAATACATTTAGTAAGTAATATAGGCTAAATATACCTAGATACAGAATGCTAACATTACAACTCTGGAATGACATTATATGACCATTTTTAGTTTTGTTTACCACTTGTATTATGAAGTGATGCACTAAGAAAAACGCGCACATTATTTGGATCACTTCCTTGAACATTTGTTTCATAATTTTTGCTAGGAGTGTTTGCCAGCACCATACGCGTTTCACAAAGAATTCTCCTCGAGCGCAGCGAGCGCAGCGAGACGCGGCAGAATGAGCGAGCGAAGCGAGTTTAAATCATTAAAAACTTACGGTCGGTATATATATATGTAGGTATATATGTACCTCTTCTCCTCTTGAAGTTGGAGGGCTAAAAATATGAGAAAGGTGTCAAAAGACAGGAAATTAATTCTGATTTCGCGTAGGCGTATTTTCGCAGTTCTAGGAAACATTTTACCCATCGAAAAAGCGAAAAAACCCGTTTGAACCATTGTTGAAACGAATTTTTCGAAGTTGATTGTTAGTTTCGGAATCCTGCTGTGCGGATGGTCCACAATTGTTGCGCCACGTAGAAGGCGCGTGGTTCAGTAGTGTTGTCAGTAGGATTACGGCTGGCAATGCTAACAGCCGTCATTCAAGAATGAGGCACGTGCAGCTCGCTAAGGGACCACTGTTGAAGTTGCATTTCGGTAATTTCAAATACAAACTACCTATTTAGCCTTACATTTAAATGAAATTACGTAAAGCTACGAAAAGATTAATGGTAAATTAGGCCTATTTAAACAAAATATATTGATAACAGAAAAGGGTCAAAAATGTTTCCACGTTTGCATTTGTAAAACATCGACGTTCGATCAATAGTGTGCTATTAGCTGGTGCTCTACTCAACAATAGTCCAGCCTAATAGCGGTAAATCCGAATAGTTTCTATAGGTACGATTTCGCCTTGCACGAAATCTTTTATATTAGCCAGAAATTATAGACGACATGTGGTTGCTGTTTCAAAGCATCACACTTAGCGGGGAAGGAGATGGGTTTTAAGTAAAAATTCTTAAAATTTGTGAAACAAGGAAACCCATGTAAAGTCTGCAAAATTTATTTGAATAAAAAATAATCCATACCAAGAGCGGCACAAGAAATATGAATGATAAAATTACCAAGCATTTTAGTTCAAGCATGCAGCAAATCGCGTGCTACAGCGTTGAAACGGCCTTGCAGCGGGGATGGATAAGGCTGCTTCAAGCCAAGGCCGACTGGGGAAGAATCCCGTGTCTCGCCTCCTGGCTCTTGCCTGTTGAGGTGCATGCCAGAAAGGCGGTAGCTTCTTCAAGCCAAGACCGACTGTGTACAAATCGCATGTCTAACCTCCTGGCTCAAAAAGAGTACAACCGCGTGCAGGAAAGGGAATGGCTTCTTCAAGCCAAGGCCGACTGGGCTACAAATCGCGTGCCTCGCCTCCTGGCTCATTGGCAGGTTAGGCGCACGCCAGAAAGGGGATGGTTTCTTCAAGCTAAGGCGGACTGGATACGAATCGCATGTTTCGCCTTAAGCAGCGCATGTAGCTCTTGGGTGGCCAGACCGTTGCCAGAAGCCTAACGTCTGCAAGGCTGCAAGGGTAATTTTGCAGTGAATTTGTGAAACTGTGTCGTGGCAAAGATCAGCGTAGTAGCACCAGGTTATGATGGATGACGGTGTGTGGTCCTAGGTTCAATATGTACATGTACTTAAGTTGCTTTATAGTCGGGCATTTGGCTATGGGCCATGGCTCCAATAAATTCATTATTCCCCGGCCCTTCCGATAAACACGTATTGCACTCTGATCGTTTGCTTGATCGTATTAGATATGGAATGACCGTCATCAGCATAAGAGTTGCAGCATGAAAGCTCCTCGAGCGTAGCGAGACGACGCGGAATGAGCGAGCGAAGCGAGCGACTCCGCTAGTATATATATATATATATATATATATATATATATATATATATAGGTATATATGTACCTCTTCTCCTCTTGAAGTAAGAGGGCTATAAATATAAGAAAGGTGTCAGAAGACAGGAAATCAATCCGGATTTCGCGTAGGCGTATTTTCGTAGTTCTAGGTAACATTTTTCCCATCGAAAAAAGCGAAAAAACCCCTTTGGACCATTGTTAAAACGTATTTTTTGAAGTTGATTGTTGGTTTCGGAATATCACATCTTCCTGCTGTGCGGATGGTCCACAATTGTTGCACCACGTAGGAGGCGCGTGGTCCACTAGTGTTGTCAGTAGGATTACGGCTGGCAATGCTAACAGCCGTCATTCAAGAATGAGGCACGTGCAGCTCGCTAAGGGACGACTTTTGGAGTTGCATTTTGGAAATTTCAAATACAAACTACCTATTTAGCCTTACATTTAAATGAAATTACGTAAAGCTACGAAAAGATTAATGGTAAATTATGCCTATTTAAACAAAATATATTGATAACAAAAGGGTCAAAAAATATTTCCACGTTTGCATTTGTAAAACATCAATGTTCGATCAATAGTGTGCTATTAGCTGGTGCTCTACTCAACAATAGTCCAGCCTAAAAGCGGTAAAACGAATAGTTTCTATAGGTACGATTTCGCCTTGCACGAAATCTTTTATATTAGCCAAAAATTATAGGCGACATGTGGTTGCTGTTTCAAAGCATCACACTTAGCGGGGAAGGAGATGGGTTTTAAGTAAAAATTCTTAAAATTTGTGAAACAAGGAAACCCATGTAATGTCTGAAAAATTTATTTGAATAAAAAATAATCTATACCAAGAGCGGCACAAGAGTATGAATGATAAAATTACCAAGCATTTTAGTTCAAGCATTCTGCAACTCGCGTGCTACAGCGTTGAAACGGCCTTGCAGCGGGATGGATAAGGCTGCTTCAAACCAAGGCCGACTGGGGAAGAAATACCGTTTCTCGCCTCCTGGCTCATTGCCTGTTGAGGTGCATGCCAGAAAGGCGATAGCTTCTTCAAGCCAAGACCGACTGTATACAAATCGCATGTCTAACCTCCTGGCTCAATAAGAGTACAACCGCATGCCGGAAATGGAATGGCTTCTTCAAGCCTAGGCCGACTGGGCTTACAAATCGCGTGCCTCGCCTCCTGGCTCATTGGCAGGTTAGGCGCACGCCAGAAAGGGGATGGTTTCTTCAAGCTAAGGCGGACTGGATACGAATCGCATGTTTCGCCTTAAGAAGCGCACGTAGCTCTTGGGTGGCCAGACCGTTGCCTGAAGCCTAACGTCTGGAAGGCTGCAAGGGTAGTTTTGCAGTGAATTTGTGAAACTGTGTCGTGGCAAAGATCAGCGTAGTAGCACCAGGGTATGATGGATGACGGTGTGTGGTTCTAGGTTCAATATGTACATGTACTTAAGTTGCTTTATAGTCGGGCATTTGGCTATGGGCCATGGCTCCAATAAATTCATTATTCCCCGGCCCTTCCGAAAAACACGTACTGCACTCTGATCATTTGCTTGATCGTATTATATATGGAATGTCCGTCATCAGCATAAGAGTTGCAGCATGAAAGCTCATCGAGACGACGCGGAATGAGCGAGCGAAGCGAGCGACTCTGCTAGTAATAATAAAAATTTTAAGGAAGGAAGGAAGGAAGCGGTAAGGAATTGTAAGGGGCACAAGTCCACTAACACCAATCCTGGTCAAGTTAAGGGTTTAGGATCTGATAAGCCTGAGCAAGTGTAATGGGATTATATCTATTATGTGGAGACGTGTTCAGGTCTTTTTAGAAACCGGTTAAGTGATGCTGACTTCAGCCTTCGTCGGAAGATGGCGGAATTTTTACTTGAAATTGCTTTCTCTGAAAGGAAATTCCTTGCTCGGATCACCCGTACCGCAAAGAAGCTTCACCTACACTCGGTTCTTGCGAACGGGAGTGACAATTTCATGGGTGGAGAGTAGGTTACAACGATCAAATAGGGGAAAGTCAACTTTTTCGAAACCAAGTAGAATTCGAAAAGTAAGGATCAAATCTGATTTCAATCTACGCAATTCAAGGGAGTCAAGACATAGTTTACTCAGACTTTTGTTGATGGTAAATCTTTAAGTCCATGGAGACTTTTGTGAAGCGAAGTTGGACTGACTCGAGTAAGTCGATATCCTTAAGCAATGGTGGTGTCTGGTGACCACACTGGGCTCGCATATTCAAGTAGGGGACGAACGAAGACCTTAAATGCCCAGATTTTTGTTTTAATGTTACCAGATGTAAAGCATATGTTTACAGTAGCGAGACGTGTGAAGGCTGATGTGGCTATTTTATCACAGTGTAAGGAAGACTTCAGGGTTGAAATTAACCAGACTCTATGATGTCGGATTACGCATACGATGTAGTAACTGGTTTGTTAAAGAATAGGAAAAAGCTGGGTTTGTTTTACCAATATGAAAAGTCTGGCATTTAGGTTGGGAAATAGGTAGTTGCCCAATTTTGTTGCGGCGAATCGTGGTTGAAATTGCAGAGCATCGTTTTGTTCAATTACTTCAGAACCAATTTTAAGTCGTCGGCAAACTTGTATCCATTTACAAGTTGTGGGTCACGTTGTGGGTCGTTAAAAAAACAATGAATAGTAAGGGACCAAGCACGGATCCTTGTGGTACGCTGCTAATGATTGTTGCAGGAGTGGACAGCGAATTTGCAACGAGTACTCTTTAAGTTCTGTTTGCGATGAAATCAGCAATCCACTGCGTGAGTTCTCCCCCACAGCCAATAGTTTTGAGTTTGAACAACAATTTGCGGTGGACTACTGACTTGAATGCTTTTTGAAAGTCAAAATAGATAACATCAGAATTTACGCCAATGTCGAGAGAAAAGGAGTTGATGAGTTGCAGAACGACCTAGCAAGAACCCAAATTGATCTGAGTTTATGAGGTTGAATTTCTCTAGAAATCAAGCATAGTTATTCTAATAATAGATTCCATAATTCTGCATGGGACGACTGTTAGTGCGGTTGGACGTTAATTTTTTACAGTGCTGCGTCGCCTTTTTTATGAACTGGTGTTATAATCGCGGTGCCAGACTGAAGGCAAAACGCCTGCTAGAAAGGATTTCGTAAATAGTTGCTAGTGGGTAACAAATCTCATCACTAATTTGTTTGCAGAAGTAGGCAGAATAGCCATGTGGGCCCACTGCATGACTCGGCTTTAATTTAGAAAGACGGAGAAAAATTGACAGAATTGCACTATGCATCAGGTCGGATGGCTTCTGCAGATTGGTACGTAACTTCGTCATCGTCGATGATTCCGATTGATGCGAACATCTGGCTTTTTGTGTGTCATCGACGATGAACACATTTACAGACCTAAGTGGTGGAATTGTCCTTGAAGAGTCAGTTTTTTGCGAAGCCTGAAAAGTGCAGACATATCACCCTCAGCTATTATCTTAGATTCACGTTCCAAGCGCCATTTTCCGACCAAGTCTGAATATTCTTGTCGGCAGGCTTCATACCTCAGTGAGGCATCTGTAGTTGGTGTCTTTTTGTACTGTTTCCATACGTTTAGTTTTTTTCTCAAGTTTGATATGATGTGTGGCAAATGTAATACAAAAGGTTTACCGCAATAGCGCAGAGTTGAACATCTGTGTACATAATGGTCTATGATTTCAATGGAGCCACTCCATGCATGGTCCACCGTATTGCAGTGGTCAAATAGGTCGGTTTTCCAATGAACGTCAGGAAGGCATGAGCGAAGTTTGACGATGTTAATCTTACCTCCCTTTGCATAAAATGATTTAGCATTAATCTTTTTCGTATCTTTGCATAATTCAAATTAATTCCTAAAGAGGTATTCTGTGGTATTGGACCAAGACACGCTAGTGTGTCGCCCGCCAAGATATACAATAACATCAAGATTATGAGCCTGGCGACCACTAGACACATTGTGTCTTTACAGCTAAGGTAGATTGACTGTTTTCAGCCATCTGAGGATAATTAAAACGCGACAGAAAAGGCTGAAACTTGTTTGATCGGGAGACTTTGGTCGCCTGACAACATAAGTCACTGTTAGTGACACAGATTAATGTTTTCTTGTTCATAAAACGATGTGAATAACGGTTATATTTGCCTAATTACATACTGGCTAGTAGTTACTAGTAACGCCATTTCTTGTATCATGAAAATAAATTCAACCATGCAGTGAATAAAGTTGGTTCTTAGCTAATTCATATACAGGTTTGGCTCTGGAGATGTGCCCTTTTCATAATAACACTTCTTCTAATTGGTCAAGTGGTTAGGGGTCAAGGACCGCTAAACGGCTAATTTGATTATTTTACATTGTTTTAAACATTGTTATTATGCAACAATGCCAATCAGCAAACGCTAGCTGCAAGACGTGTGCCCAGTTGTCAGGGGAATTTTCGTGAGAGAGTGGGCAGTTGAGTGGTGTTCAGGGTTGGTAGGCCTCAGTTTGTTGGTTACACCCCTCTGTTGTCTGTCCCAGAGCCCTCAACAACCTCTCCCGTAAAGATGCAGGGGTGATCTCCAGGTTACGCACTGGGCATGTCCCTCTTCGGACTCACCTGTTCCGGTTGAATGGTTTGTGCATGTGTTGGTGGCGAGGAGTCTGTACGTCACTTCCTCTTAGAGTGCCCCGCTGGGTGGCGCAGCAGCGGTTTTTGCACATTAATAGGATAGACCCTCTAGTCACGGACCTTGGTGTCACTCCGCATTCTGGTGCTGGTGTTCGTTCTCTCCGCATGACGATTGGCTTTTGTAATGCAACCCGGCGTCTAGTGTAACATTTCTGGCTCGTTCCCCTTCCTCGTTCCCCATGGTTTCATTTCGGATCGTATGTCCAGTTAAGGTTCAATAGGGTGAGCAGGTGATACAGGTTGTGCTGTTTGTTGTTCGGCTTAGGTATTAAGTAGGTTAGGAGTAGTTTTTTAAGTTAGAGCGTATGGACTTGTGGGCTAAGCTCTGAAATAAAGTAAGTAAGTAAGACGTGGACTGAAGAAAAATGGTTTTGGTTTGTGTATCGTGTATATATATGATTGAAGTCCACTCTCCAGCAAAACTTATAAAACTACTAGCGGAGTCGCTCGCTTCGCTCGCTCATTCCGCGTCATCTCACTCCCCTTCCTCCCTCCCCCTGGTCTCGCCCCCCCCCCTCATTAAGTTGCCGTTCGGTCGGTAGATGGCATCGTATGTTCGCGCTGCTGGACGTTGCGTTCTGGGCGCAGCTACTATCTCAGCCTTGGTCGGTAGATGGCATCGTATGTCCTGCTGGCTGCGCTGCAGGTGCAGATGACTGATTCGTATGTCCTGCTTGCTGCTGCTGGCTGCCTTGCGGATTTTGTGTAATTATATATATATAGCTTAATTTCTCTGTTTTTATTCAATATATTTCGACCAAACTTGGCCAGATAGTAGATAGCAACTTTTCCCAACTTTACACCAACTTTTATGCAATTCCGTGCAAGAGTAAAAGTAGGGAGCCACACGTAACTTTGAAAACTGTTCACTTGTTGTTGTTGTTCTTCTTCTTGTGTGACACTGTTTCAGGAAAAACTACTGCACCTACCTAAAATCTGAAACATGATCTTAGCCAGAATTTTTCCTGGGATTCATCCTCAGAGAGACCACTTTTTCGAGTCGTCGATCCATTCCGGAGTTACGGGTCCCTGAATGATCATTTTGATTGTTTTACATTGTTTTAACCATTGTAATTTGGGAACAATGCCACTCAGCAAACTCCAGATTCATTCTTCGTGCACGTGTTATGTCTTTGCTAAAAAGTTCATTGTTGTTGTTGTTGTTGTTGGTTGTTCATTGTTCATTGTTGTTGTTCTTTGTTTAGCTTCTAAGATCAGTGTGCAGGCCGTTAGGCGTCTAGTGTGTTGAGGGCTCTCCTGCTTCCTTCCTGTTCCGGTGAAGTTTTAATTCGAAATGTGCAGTCCAAAATATGTAGTGATGGTGAATGAGTGTAGAGTTCGGAGCCCGCTGGAACTTTCCCAACATGGGAGAGAGAAGGCGGGTGTGTGTGTATTTTGTACGCAGCGGAAAACGAAGCCAGTGCATCAGTGGCGAAGTGGAGCCCACTGGAACGTTCCCTTTATGGGAGACAGAAGGTGGGCGGGTTGCAGTTGCTCAGCGGATGCCGCAGTAGAGTTGTAATGTAGTGCATCAATGGCGTGATGCGATGTAGTGTGCTGTGGTGTGGCTCAGTGTGTGTGTAGAGTAGCAGTGCGTATTGTATACAGTGTAGTTGGGGCGTACGGCTTCGAGCCATGGCTCCGTAATAAATATGTTCGAAAGTATCCGTGTTTCAGCTAACGCAAATAGATTTAAACCAAACTAAGCTGCGTTGTTAATTTCTAGAAACGATAGAATGGCGTATTTATTTCGTAAATGCAAGCTTTCAGAGCTGAGTTGAATTGTCTTCCAAATTTTATCCGTGTACATTTTAACAAGTGAAACTTCTATCATATAACCCTTTTTTAAGCACTCTTGATTTTTTTGTTAGCAATAGTTAGTTTCGTTTGTACAAACAGCATCTTGAGCAATATTTCAAAACAATACAAAACATTAAAACAATGCCAATCGGCAAATAATGCTAATCAGCAAATGCCAGTAAACTAAACATTAAAAATATCCGTGCATTTGCAAGGAGACATTGTAGTAGAATACTCGCCAGTTGTTGGCCTGCCTTCATCAGTTGACTTGCCTCCTGGATATCAGCATTCAGACCGATGTAATTTATTTCGATTTTCAAAAGGCCTTGAGTCTGTCGTACATTTAAAACTGATCGTAAAACTCGAGTGTATGGGTTTTTCGGGTAAACTTACTTCTGGCGTGGGTCTCTTCTTTCTTGCAGGGTAGGATCCAACGGATCCTTAGCAATGGCTCAATATCCTCTTATGGTGCGATCTCGAGTGGGGTACCACAGCAATAAGTCCTGGGTCTGGTCTTGTTCTCATCTATTGAAATGACCTTCACTGCTTCCACGACACTCTTCTCACCTCTTCAAGTTTGGCGATGACTTGAAAGTTAGGCAGCCATCTTCCAACGGGTTTGTCCGACTCTCTGTCCCTGTCTGCTGGCGTACATCCTGGACTGGAGTATCGAATGACAGTTTCTACTCGCTCTACATAAGTGTCAGGCGCTGCATGTTGGACCTGACCAAATGTAATTTTCAGTAAACTCTGGGGAATACACAACTGCCAACTATCTGTAGTGTAAAAGACCTCGGCATCTAAAACTCTGATTTAAAGGCATCCCATCACTGCGATGTCATTACAAAAAATGCTTTTCGCAAGTTGGCAATTATAAATCGCTGTGTCATATTTGGTCACATCCCAATTAAGGTCTGGGCCTCTTGGGTCATTGTACGACCTACTTTGGAGTACACGAGCCAGGTGTGGTCCCCTCACCCTTGGGCAATATTGATAAAGTCGAACACGTGCAGCACAGGTTCACCAAAGGGTTACCTGGCTTCAAAAACCTTCTGTACTATGTTCCCTTAGAGTGCACGGGCTTGGAGTTGCTAGAGTTGCGCCGTCTTCGAGCGGACATCCTGTCCATGGGCTCTTTTCTATTGACTTACCCTTTTTTTTTTTGAACTTATGTCGTGCAGGGCTACCCGCGGGTATTCTCTTAAGCTGGTGGTCCAGCAGGCTCGCACTGAGTAGCAAAAAATTTTCTTATCATCTCGAGTCACACCGGCCTGGAATTCCCTTCCCGAGAACGTTGTCTTAGCTCGCTGCCCCCAGCAGTTTAAGACCCTACTCTGGGCCTGTAATAGGCAGAAATTTCTTAAGCGTAAGGTCTTCACTGACTAGAGTTAAACCGGCACCTGTATAAGTGGCACCCATCCTTCTGCCTTCCCAGTCATATATAATTGTAGTATAGAATACTAATCATATGAAAAAAAATTCAGCCTTGTTCCCTCGGACGCCTTTCCAACTCTGCGTCTGAGGTTACACGCTTTTTGGAAAACCTTGTGGGACAGACAGGACGGTGCCTTTAAGAAATTACGAGCTGTTAAAGGCACTGTCGAGGAGTGGCACTCGGCGTGTCGCAGCAGTCGCCGTGAGGAGGTAGTGCTGGCCCGTTTGCGCATTGGTCACACCCGACTTACTCACTGTTTCGTTTTGCGGGGGTTGACCATCCTGAATGTTATTGGTGTCGACGGCCACTTACGGTCCGGCACTTCCTTGTTGATTGTCGCCTTCTTGATGGTGTTCGTCGTCGTTTCCGTATTCCGCATGACATTGCGCGTCAATTGGGCGATAAGTCTGTCCTCCTGTCCGGTGTTTTTCGATTTTTGCAGCAGTTACAGATGTATGACAAGATTTAGATTAGGGGTTTGGATAACATCCCTGGAATGTGTGGTGCAGTGGCAACCCGGACCACTGCACTGTGACTGAGGTTGGCGCTAATGACCGAGTTGTCGACGCGCCATTAAGCCTCATTCCCCCCACCTCATATGAAAAAAGGTGACTGTTGTCTTCAAAATGGAACGAGGTCCAGAAAAAAAAATGGACCAGAACTACATTGGTGTTTCCATCTCATAATCGCTAAGAAAAACAAATGTATTAATTTGGAGCAAAGAGATCTGATATCTACCTCAAAACAAAACTTGTTAAGATTTCCCGCCAAGCTTTTCGGCCGTGTGAAGTCGTGATATCAAACCCCATGCTCATTCGCCAAGCTAATCCCACCTACTAAGACTTCAAACGTAAAATGAAATAATTGAAAATTGTGCAGTAGTTTGATATCGCGACTTCACACGGCCGAAAAGCTTGGCGGGGATCCTTAGCAAGTTTTGCTTTGGGGTAGATTTTAAATCTCCATAAAGCAACTCCAACGGCATTTCCACCCATGAACTGAACGTATTCAGATACTCCCACTTAACAACAATTCATGTACCATCTTCCCAGCAGGAAAATTTGATTGATTGATTTTATTCTAGGGCCCTGACTCAAAGCCGTACGCCCTATTACTAAGATTAAAGTTGCCATTCCGAAGCTAACAACCAACTGCGAAAAATTCGTTTCAACAATGGTCCAAAAGGAGTTTTTCAGTTTTTTCGAGGGCAAAACTTTTATCTTGAAACACGAAACTGTCCTTAATTTCCTGTTTTCGACATCTTTCTCACATTTTTAGCCTTCGTACTCCCAGAGCAGAAGAGGTACCTTCAGTTTTAATGATTAAGAATAGCCTAATCCCTCGCTTCGCTCGCTCCGTTGGTGTCATCTCACTTCGCTCGAGGAAGTTTCTTAATGGTAAACCTCTTTCATTAAGTTTTAGTGACTGCGTATTTTGTCACTATTCATGTGTAAATGTCATCTCGTACTTGTAATGTCTGTATTCTGCATGTGTCTGTTGGATTTACGCTCTAGGATGTTGCTTGTTGAATCTCATGTGCCACTAACGGACGTATCACATCCAAAAAGATCAAGCAATTGATCAGAATGTAGTATACAATTTTCTTAATGCTTCGGCTCATAACCAAACTATTTGGCCTATAAAATGTGACTGTTACCATATTAATGTCATTCCAGAGTTGTAATGTTAGCATTCTGTATTTACCTGTTGCAGCTTTTGTACTGGGGCCAATGACCTTTTATCCAAGTTAGAGAATCGCTCATTTTCACCACTGAATAAATGGCTAGCCTACAAATTACTAACTGTATTTAGGAAAAAGTGCTGTTTCCGATGAGAAACGCTTTTTTTCGCTCACTCCACTCAATCAATCAGCGCAAACATTTCCTAAAAAACGTGATGAATCAATGTAACTGGGAGTTTTCATTGTTAGTTTGGTTTATTCTGCGTTTTAGCGTGAATCTCTTTGTTTGTCGCTTCTGTCCCAACCTCTAATGCTTTTAATACTGGGCTACCTAGTAATAAGGTGTACCTCCCAAAACGTTGTTGATGCTAACGTGATGTATTCACCGTAAATTGAATATTATATTAGCGCTGAGTTTTCAATGATTAAGATGCTTACTACTCTGACCTCTGAGTTACTAGACGCTACCGAACAGGTCCTAGTAATTCTGGGTTGATGTAGTAAAGCGTGCTTTAATTAGGAAGGCCCTAGGTTCGGGACCTGGCCACATGATTACATGGAATTTTTTTTCGAAATGGACGAGCACTATGGTCGTACGACTGCTACGATGGGCGTTTGTTTATTTTTCTTCTATTGTAGCATCGTTTCTCTGAAATAGTAAGAATTTTTGTTACAATATAACTAATTCAAAAAAAAAATTAAATTGCCCCAGAGTGAACAGAACAGCACAACAAAGTGAAAAGCACGTTGACTTATACATAGAGGGATACGTCAACTTGGCTGGCTCATTACTCGTTCCTAAAGCTGACGTTATACGGTAAAAAAAAGAATACCGCTTTAGTCATGAGTTTTTACAGGTTCTTTCAAAACCTGGAGTAAACAGGTGAAAAAAAAAAGCGAATCAAATGCTAATCACATTAGGTACAAAAACCACGCTGACTAAGCAATACAGACTTGTTTGGCAAACTTTCAACTTCCTTCGGCATCAATACACAAAACGTTCACAGCTAAAATTTCACCCATATCTAAAGGAAAGAGAAAAACAAGCCTAACAACAACAACAAAAATATTAAAAAATGCACTGAATAACGTAGTACAGTAAGCTACCTTTATACACTTACGTTTCGTCGGAGTGGCATGACTCGGATACAAACTGGCAATCCTCGATCACTGACATAACACCTTTATCGCTATGGCCATTCCTCTACTGGTGTTATCTATCGTCCACCATTCAAAGATCTGTAACGTAAATATACGTAACCCTTATGACTCTCTTGGCCCTTATAACCCTTACGATCCTCCACACGAGGGCAGGAATATTTCTCAACACTGTACTCTGATTGGTTAAAAATTCCTCTCTTTTGAAACAATCCTTCTTACAGATCTACTTTCAAATATGGGGTCTAGAAAATATTCTGTTGTTATCCAAGACTTAGCAAGAAGCTGCGAAAGTATAGTTTCTTTTATGGGTTTGTTGAATTTGGTGACTTGCTAAATGGATGGTTCCATATTTTGGTCACACCATTATTATAAAAACGATCATACAAAAACCTCCATAAGGGTAAAGGGACCCATCAAGTTTTTGCCGTATAAAGTAGTGATATCAGAGCCAAAATGGCTGCCACCAAGTTTGTGGTCCGAACCGCGATCACTCAAGCTTAACTGACAGTCACCGAGGTGTCAGTTAAGATGAGTGATCAGATTTGGGAACTTGATGGCATTTTTTATTTTATCTGAGTGGAATTAGCTAGTAATAAGTAGTATTAGTAGTAGAATTAGTAGTAGCTAGCATGAAATCAACCATGTTGAGATATCTTTTTCGTATTGAAATCCTTTATGCACAGCTCTGAAACAGGACTTTCTGTTATCTAACCGGCTAACCCCGTCGATCTATACAATTTTCCAAGCTTTCTGTCGCATTAATATTTAGCATATACCAGAAAACGCCGGTTTTAATGCTTCGGGTACGGAGAAGCAGTAGTTAGGTTTCGCCCAAACACTGATAATGAACAACAACAATTGAACAACAACAATCAGACGTCAATAATTAGACGCCATGAATCCAACAATCTGAACTTGATAGGCGAAGCGCTCGCACGCTTCTAGATTCTAAGATGTCTTTGCCAAGAAATCTCTTCGCGAAAGATGGAATCCTTCAGAATCAGGGACCGTCCGCCAAGTTCAATTGTTACACTTTGTTGTACGAAAGTCATTTTCAATTCCAGCATTGTTGCATGACGGCCACTATAGCTTAGGGCCTTAAGGCTTCGGGCAGATGACCAGGAGTGGTTAACGCTCGTTAAACCTTTTAAACCCTTTAACCTTAGAGCAATATACACACTTCGTTACGGGAGGAGCATAATCCTATGGACACTAACAACTAGTTGCGTTATTTAGTGACGTCATCATCAACTAGGAGACAGACGGAATGCAGGGACAAACAGCGGCAGCAAACAGGAGGAAACACGTGTTGTTACTACGGCGACTCATTCAGACAAGCACATTTATTTTTTTTGCTGCATACACAAGAAGCGTTCATGAAACCGAAACTTCGGTGTTCCAACACCGGATAAGGCAGACTGCAACCAAAGACGTATGGTAACTGCGCCCGCGCCAGTGGCCTTCTTGCTTCAGTTTCGTAAAAGTTTCGTGTGTCCCAGTTATGGTCCCAATAAGCTACCGTACGATGCAATCACGCAACTTAAAAATGGCCGGCAAACAACAATAACCCCTCGTCTACGATTACGCGGAACGTTCCGTTCAGTTGATTTGGCGGAAAAACCACGCCTCCTTTCGATCCCAGAATGCATTCCTTACAGAACTATGGAAATTCTGCTCGCCGAGCTGACTTTCTGTTGGTTCTGCTTTCCGTTAGGCCAAGTCAACATGGCGGACGATCCAACACTTAACTTTGCCACGCCGATATTTAATTGAAATCAGGCAAAACATGCATAAATTTACACTACCATAAACATTAACACCACTAAGACTCGTGAAAGTTCGTTCAGTTAGCCAATAATCCACCCAACGCGAAACGCTAGGCATGTAAGCGGTTGGGCCGTGTCCACTTGTTGTTCGTGGGGAGGGAGAAGCAAGTAGAGGACGCACGCTTCTTTTGAAAGGAATATGTGCTGCCGTTCAGCGCTAGCTTGGACGGGCACATGTGTGTTCCGTTCTGTTCATTCTATTCAGTTTTCTGTTTTCCGCGTTATCGTAGACGTAGACGTAGGAGCGCGTAAGAGAAAGAATTGCGTGAAGGTGCATTATGTTAGCTAACATTTGCTATATGCGGTTTGTAAAAATACCACGAATTGTTTAGGCAGTTTGCGACAGCGCATTGTTTATTTGCCGGCATCTTTGCACTCCAATGTGGGCCGGCTTAAGCTACGATTTCCAGCGCCATGTTGCTGTGCGTCTGCAGTCCTCGTCAAGCGGTGCGCTAGTAAAGGCTTGGCCCCATTGATTGCGTTGCCTCTCCGACTCCGTCACGGCTGTTTGTTGCTGCGGATTAAAAACGCACATCACTGTCCCACTGATTGCGTCCACGCTCACGGTCAACAAAGCACGACCGCCGCTCAGCCAGAACAGGGGCGAGTGTCCAAAAGCAAGTTTAACGTGCTGCTTGTTGTAAGTGTGCAAAATGACGATTGTTCATGCATTGTGCTTAAGGCGTGCTAATCTTAACTTGTAGTTCAAGTTCAAGTTCAAGTTTATTACGAGAGTAAATAAAGGCCCCAACGCCATACACTCTCCTCTATCTTAAAAACTAACTTATTACATCTACTTATCGACAGTGCTTAATTTCTAATTAGTAAAGTACCGGAACTGTCACTTGTTTGCAGAGAAAGGGGTATTTACATCCCCTTCCCAATCACGGCTAAGGGGTCTGGGGGAGCGTGTAAGCTCCCCCAGCAGGGTCCGGAGCATAGCCCCGGAAGCTGTAACGTTTTTACCTATTTCAAAACCTATTCTGGCTTCTGGGTTTTGAAGATTTTCAAGCTCATACAATATGTTATTTTTTTCACTTCTTGCTATTTTGATTTATTTTGGGGAACAAAATAATGTCCCCATTTGCCCCTCACCCGGTTGCGCGATGGAGTAACTCCCCTCCCCCACCTCCCCCAATAAAAATATTCACGAATTATAAAGCAGTGTTTTATCAACTGTTTTTCCGAATTCAGCACCACCGGCTCCAACGCGATCGCTGCAGAAGCGCAAGAGACGTGAGACGAGCAAGAAAAAAACTGGGCCAAGCGGATCGCCGCCACAGAAAAACTTCACCCATTCTGCCTAAACAACAACATTTAGTTTTGTTACGATGGCTGAGGATGAATTAAATCAAATTCACTAAATGGTATGGTGATTTTAGGTTGGCTTTAGGATGGATTGCTTTTAGTTTGAAAGTGCGAAAATTTCCGAAAGATGAGACTTTTCTGTACAGGTGAAATGTTGCCATTGAAAGAACTGGAACGCCGTTCCGGCTTCAAAAAAAGAAACGGAACGCCGTTCCGGACCGTTCCGGCCCAAATTAAGCCCTGCTTATCGATGTACTTATCGTCTACTTATTACTAACTTGTAGCATCGTACAGGGAACAATACCAACGAACTTCGTTAGTCGAACCGAAAACTACATGGCGACGCCATGTTGCAACGAGCGCATACGACAGATGCATGCGTTTGGATTTTTTAACGTACTGGATACGCAACGCAAGCCCTCTGCTTGTCCCCTCAGGCTATGGTTACCATGACAGCCGAGTCGGAGTCGGAGAGAAAACGCAGTTGGTGGGGCATCACCTTTACCATTGTGTGGAGTTACGTTGCGATTGTAGGAGCTGCTAGAGTTTCAACCCCCTGCTTTAACCAGGGACGTAAAGGTTTGGGTTAGGGGGGCCAGTAACTACAAGCTCTCGCGTTCCTTCCAGCCCTAACTAGGTCAGCGCCGTGTTGTATCCCAACATGCCAAGCGGCAAAGAACATCAGCGTAGAGGTGGGCGCGGGTCGGGTAAACCGCGGTTCGGGTCGGTTCCGGGTCGAGTCGGTTCCAAAAAAATAATTACTGCGGTCTGCGGGCAGCTGCAGTTCTAAAAAATAAAATTACGTGCGGTTTCTGGTAAACCGCAGCTGAAATAAATAACCGCTGATAACCGTGTGTCATAGAAAATGCGAAACTATCGTTGCTATTATTTGCTTTTTTTCCTGATTACCTTCACCACTAGATGAATGCAAGGCCAATAATTGAGGTAGAAAATGCAAAACCCGAAACCGAAGATTCAGTACGCCGTCAATAGCAGATCAAACCATAAATACAAACAACAAATGCACGCTTGCGAAGGAGGAAGTGACACACGCTGTCAAGATTTTTTTTAACTTAATTTTTAACTAACTAAAGGTTTAAAGGGTTTACCGAGCGTTAACCACTCCTGGTCATCTGCCCGAAGCCCTAAGGCCCTATGTCTGCAACAGCCAGATTCCCAGGCGGTCACCCACCCAAGTATCAATCCAGCCCAATGCTGCTTAACTTCGGGGATCTGACGAGAACCGGTGTTTCCAGCACTGCAAGGCCGCAGACTAACTAAAAAAACTTTCAAGAATAAAAAATAATAATCAACTAAAGAATGGCGTTTGTTGAATTATAACAATGTCTTTGTGTGGCTTTCGTTTGTTTCCAACATTTTTTTTTTCGTAATCAATGTCTTTATTAGATTTTTATTTAGCGGTTAAACGCGGGCGGTCGGGTCGGGTCGGGTTTTATTATAGCACACATTTGCGGTTTCGGGTCGGTTCGGTTATCAGTTCAGACGTTGCGGTTCCCTGCGGGTCGGTTCTGTAAATGCGGGTAATTTCGGTTCCCAAAAATTGGACCCGCGCCCACCTCTACATCAGCGCATGCGCTAGGACAGTTGCTCGCGCCCGCCATATTGAATCCTCGCTTCGTTTTACGCAGGCAAGTAACGCACAACATTCAATCGATTTATTAATTAACTACAGCATTCCACCTGTTTCAAATACTAAAATTCATTTAAAAAAGCTGTAATAAAACGCAGGGTGCCTGTGCTGAACCTCGTAATCGTCTGTATAAATTTAAACTTGATCGTAACTTCGCGATGCTTCCACTGTATTAGGTGCGTTTCTCATTCCAGCAGGTGGGAAGGTAGGGGGAGCCCTTGGCAGAACTAAGATGGAGGACGATAACCACGATGCAGGACGTCAATCGCGTCACGGGCGGCTTGGCGTTGTGCCGAGAGCTGGCTCTGCAATCGCAGCTAGTTGCTGGTCCCCCTAACCCAAACCTTTACGTCCCTGCTTTAACTATAGCTTTGGCACTTAGCAGAAGCCAGAAATGAGCGTATTTCACGATGGTGAGGATAAATAAATGCGGCGAAACAACTTGAAAATTGTTGAAAATGAGCAGTCTGTGTTCCCTGTGATCCAATTAACTAAACCAAAAACTACTTTGCCGTTTAGAAAAAAGCATTAAAGCTTGCATCTCAAAAAATTCATGGCTGTGAAGGTGCACAAATAAAAATCAGATTGGAGTTCACGCCAACGAAACGAAATATAATTTCAACTCCAATTACAAGGAAAACGGATTGTTTATGTGTATAGGTATGCGTATGTATTTGTGGGTCTCGGTTTTAGTTCTTTTTCATGTGAGTCTTTATGTTCGTATTTTGTGTGTGAATTTTTAGTATGTGAAATAAACCATTTTGGTTTGTTCTATTAGTTTTGTACTGCACATGTGTGCGTGTGTATGAACGTTGGTATGTCACACACCTTGTTCCCTGGAATTGGTTTTGAAATTATAGTTCGTTTTGTTCGCGTAAACTCTAAATCTGTTTTTATATATTGTGGACTTTCACAGTTTTGAGTTTTTTGTGTTACGAGCGCTATTGCATTTTTCTAAACGGCGAAACCGTTTTTTTGGTTAGTTAATTTGTCGGTTTTTTTCGATGTTTATATTTGTTTCTTGTTCCTGTTTGCATTACTTTTGTATGTGTGTTGGTTGATATGTTTTTTACCAGTCTGATGTTTTTGTTCGAGTGAATTCTAATACGTTTTTATTTGTGTACCTTTAAAGCTGTCAATTCCATGGTGGTACGAACTCTTTGTTACTTGATGGCAATACCCTAGCGTGTGTCAGCTCGATTCTGCATAGTTGATCTACATTTATTTGCTCTTTATACGTGTATTCAACGTGTATTTTCTTCTTCATGTACCCCGTCATTAAGTCCTTCCTTTTATTTTGACAACTGATTGTCGTAAAACAAATGGTGATGTTTTCTTATCTTGTAAGTTATTTAGTTGTTACAGGGCGCATGGCTTCGGGCCTTTTATGCCCTTAATAAATTCGTGAATCCGTGATGTTGTGCTTCCTGACGTTTTCTTTTTTTTTTCCCGGTTCTTTGTTTTACCCCATTGTTTCATTTAGCAGCATTGTCGTGTTTAGATATGTTTATTAAGCAGAATGCAAAAAAAATTGCGGCCTCCAAGCCATTCGCTCAGCCTATCCTACTTAAAAAAAAACTAACTTAAACCTAAACAAACAAGCCAAAAGATGCCTAAACAGCTAAAGAGACAGCAGTCCGACCACACCTGGACCCCCCCCCCCCCACACACACACTCTAGTCCAAAACTCAAGCCGTGGGAGTGCAGAGAAGGACGAGGAGCAAGGGGAAAGACAGAGCAGAAGGAGCGAAGTACACAACAAGAGCCAAGGGGCATGTTCACAGGACAAACCGTTGCGTAGTCCGGCAGAAACCAAGGACCCGACCCAGGGCCCCACAGCCAGGTAGAGAATGAGGTGGAACCCCCAGGACCCCAAGTAATTGATTCCCTCCCCTATAAACAAAACGACGTTGTGTGGCCCAAAGAGGGCACTCCAAGAGAAAGTGATGAACCGTTTCAGCACCACCACCGCACGCACAATCCGGCGACCGCACCCAACCAAGGCGTGCAAGATGTGAACGAAGCTGCACATGACCCGTACGCAACCGCGAAACCAGGCCCGCATCTCTGCGGGAAAGACTGTTCAGGAGCCGCGGCCAGGCTGTAGATGGGTGGAGGGCGTACAGCTGCCGCCCCGTCGCACAAACGGCCCAGGCTGCAGCCCACTCCTCCCGAAAGACCCTACTCACAGCCGGATGCAGGTCACGAGGACCCAGAACAAAGCGAACCGTGTTATACCCCCCACCTGAACCCCGACGGGCCAAGCTGTCTGCTAGTTCGCTTCCAAAAACCCCAGAATGGCCCTTGACCCAACCGACAAACACCCGAAGACCCCAGAGATACAGGGCAAACAGCTTCCACCTGATTTCCAACGCAAGCGGGTGGGAGCACTGAAGTGACCGAAAGCAACCCCGAAGGAACCCTATCCCCGCTAGGGAGTCAGTCATGACGCAAAAATGTGGGAACTGCTGGTCAGCACCCACATCAAGGGCCACAGATAGAGCAACAAGAGCAAAGGCTGACACAAGAGCATCCAACGTGTAACCATATTCTAGGTGCAGACCTGGGATGCACACCCCCTCCCCACCCCTACTCTCTTCCTGCAGAAAGGAAGCATCACAATAAACCACCATATAATCAGCAGATGGATGCTCCGGAAGAGAAGGGTCCAAAAGAGCTGCAGCGGCTGCACCACACCACACCCATGGGGCCGGTGGATGAACAACCTGTGGCATCAAGAAGCCGCCCAACCCTCCCCGACAGAGTAGGGCAGCCCCTAAGCCTGGGGCACCCAATAATTCCCGAGCCCCCTGAGGCAGCAGCATGTAATCCTGCAGGATGCTGGCTAGAGGGTCAGTGTGACCCCTGGCGATAGCCTGCAGACAGAGTCTGACTAACAGTTCCTGGGCCCGATACTGAAGCGGTGCCACACCGGCCTCAATATGTAGAGCCGAAACTGGTGTGGACAGCAAACACCCTGTGACAACCCGAAGGTAATCATTTAGGGCCACTTGTAGTCCCCCAATGGCCTGAGGGGAGCTGATTAGAAGCGGAGCATGATAATCGACACAGGAACGGAGGTAAACCCGGTAAAAGTAACCGCCGTACCACGTTTCGCAACCGATCTGTACCCAACCAGAGACTTCAGTATACCTAGACGTGCTGCAACGTTCCTTTTGACTGCAGCTACATCGTGCGTCCAGTTGAGCTGCGGGTCAAGCCAGAACCCAAGATAATGAACTTTAAGAGAAGACTGTACAAGTGTGCCATCTACCCTGAGTGATGCCTCGCAACCCTTGGCCCCGCCGAAAGACCATGAGCTCAGTTTTTGCACTAGATAGCTGTAGACCCCTGACAGCCAAAGCCCTAGACCCCTCACTGATAGCAGTTTCCAGAGCCGCAAGAATCACCGACAAATCCTTCCCCGTCAGCCAGACCGCCACGTCGTCAGCGTAAGCAACCACGTTGACCGTCCGACCCAATTCCACAAGGACAGAGTTGATAGCGATCGCGAACAGTACCGGGCTGAGACAGCTGCCCTGCAGCAGCCCCCGATCGGTGTTCCTCACCCCTGACCAGACAAACCCCAACCCTGGTGGTGAAGCTGCACCGGCTCAAGAGACCCAGGATGGCAGCTTTCACCTTGCAGCTGACACCCAAATTGCTGAGCTCGTGGCCAACCCACGACATATCCACCATGTCGTAAGCTGCTCTAATGTCTAGAAACACGGCCACTGCATAGCAATCGTTCATCCAGGCCTCCCGGATGCCGGATTCCAGATACAACATAGCATCCTGAGCACCACGGTGCTTCCGAAAGCCGAACTGGGCACCAAATACCCGCCCAGAGCACTCGACTTGCCATACCAATCTATTCACCAGCATCCTCTCATAAATCTTGCGGGCGCAGGACAAGAGGGCAATGGCCTGTAACTTGTTACAGCCGACCGCACTTTGCCTCTACCAAGTACAGGGGTCAGGATGGAAAACATCCATGACCGTGGCACAGGAGCACCATCAAACAAGCCTTTGTAGAACTCCAGAAGCTCAGTACGACCACCGCCCTCAAGTCCCTGGAGATCCCCATAAGAAACCTCGTCAATGCCCACAGCACTATCCGAATGACAGGATGCAAGTGCTGCAGTGAGCTCCAACATGACAAAAGGCTCGTCCGACCCATCCAAACCTACTGGGTCCCCCCCAACACACGCAGGAGGAGGGGGGGCCTTTTGGGGAGTCAAACATAGCCGCAAAATTGGCGTTGAATGCCTCTGCCATGCGGGGGCCCCTCAGAACCTCACCTGCCTGGTGAAAAACCCAGGCAATCACTGGTCGGCCATCCTGCGGGCGCACCATGGCCCAAACTCTTGAAATCGGCAAGCCCTCAGCCACACGCGCACAAAGCCTTGCCCCAAAGTATGCCTTTTCCCTACGAAGGAGTAACCTAGTTTCCTGGGCAACACCGATGTACTCGAACCACCTTTGATCACAGCGGGATCGTTGGAACCTCTGCCAAGCCCGACGCCTATCCCTGATGGCCAGGACGCAAGAGGGCGTCCACCATGCAGTGTTCCGCCTGTTCCTTCCGATCCCCCAGTGAGCACCTCGGCTACCCCATCTTCCCTGGTTTCTCTTAACCCACTTTGCCAGCCAAAGTGCGAAGTTGCCTGAGTCGACAACCGGACGGACCAGACGAACAGGTCGGTCAAGAAGCCTCCCTCCCCCACCTTTCCAAGACAAGGCCACAGGAAAGTGGTCACTCCCCCGCAGGTCCATCGACACCTCAAACGCGAACTGTGTAGCCAGGCCGCTGGTGCACAAGAACAGGTCCAGGACCGACTCCTGAATAGTCCCCCGATACCTGCGCACAAATGTTGGTGATCCATTCTGTACCACTGTCAAGTCAAGACGCTCCAACGAACCAGCAAAAACCCATCCCCTGGTGTCACATCGTACGCTACCCCACAACCAATGGTGGGCGTTAAAGTTCCCCCCTAATATAACTGGGCCTGGGAGCGATGATACCCAGCATTCCCTCTCCTGCCGAGAGACATTCCCCGTGACATGCAACACACACACCGTCACCCACCCCACCCCACTCCACCAGATTCTGGAGACACATGCATCTATACCCCGACAAGGGAGGGGAAACGAGGAGACACAGACAGGAACCTGATAACGTACATAGACCCTAACACCTGAATGGCCAGGACCCCCAAGACCCACAAAACCATCCAAACCAGGGATAACACCGTGCGGGAGCTTGGTTTCCACTAGCCCTAAAATATCAACTTTAGACCCCAGCAACTCAATATCCTCCACCTTGCTCGCCACCCCCTCACATTCCACACACACAACGTGAAGATGGCAACTCAAGGCAGGCGACCAACCACTATGGGGACACTGGAACCAGAGGTAACTCGTTTTCTCCGTCCGTACCACCAGAGCTGCCACTAGAAACAGTACTAAACACCATGTCTTCAGAATCACTGACCGAGTCATGGACGAACAGCTCACTGGACGAACACACGGCACCACTATTCACTTCATCACTTTCGTCCCTATTAGTCCTGCTGTGCGCTTGCCCAGGCAGAGACAATACAGCACTGCTCAAATCACCACTGAACTCCATTGGCAATACATCCGGAACAATGACTAGCACGTCACCAACACCCTCACCGCACTCCAACACCTCACTACTGTGCGCACCAACATCTGGACCCACTGACTCAGAGGCACCACGAACCTCCAGTACAGAACCCACTTCTCCACTGGCCTCTACACCAGCACTAACGTCCACCATTGGCTGCTCCTCCAGCTGGTCCACACTCCCTGAAAGGGGGGAGAACCGATTACGGTACAGCAACCACCTTCAAATGTGGCGGCGAACTTGCGAGAGGCCTTTCTACGTCGATTACGTCGCTGCGTCGACCAATTTTCAGCCGCCGAGCTCGTAGAAGGGGCGTCCACAGGCTGCTCAGCAGCCCCAGGCACAACATCATCGACAACGGCGACCTCCGGTGGGGCCATATGAACGCATGGCACCTCACGCGACACCATACACCGACACTCCCTACTGTAGACTTTGCTACAGACACGTCTCACGTGACCTCGCTGATGGCATTTCAGGCATCTTGAGGGCCTGTCCACGATGGCCTTTCAATTCCCAATATACCAACAACATCCGGTACGTCTTCAATTACTACGGAGTCCTTTAGTCTAAGTATGCCGCTTCGTACCCCCGTGCGACAGTGCCACAAGCCCTCTAAAGAGTAATATTCATGAGCTAGTCCCACTACCTCACCGTATGATGCAAGCACCCTCACAATGTCACCATTCAGGACATCCAGTGGCAGCCAGTGCAGTTTAAAACGCAGCGTCCGTTCACAGAGGTCATGCACCGCCGCTTGGTGGCCACCTACTCGCAAACTGCCAACCCTTTTCACTAACAACTTCGCCTCTCTATCTGTGAACAACACCTGAAAGGCGTTATTCGCCCGGAGCCATCCAATGCCACTAACGCAACGCAGATCAACGATCGGGGCCAATGCATCCCTGATGTAAGGCCGCACACTGTAAGGCCGCCCCGCCTGGTCAGCCAGGACTACTAAAGACATGTCCATAGTCAAATTGGAGAGGCCTCCCCTATAAAGCCTTTTAAGCCAGGCCAGATCACGCGGTTCCTCCTGGCCCAAATCCAACATTGCATCACTTGCCAATGCCTCCACGTAGGACGCCTTCGGGATAGAATGAATGAATGAATTAATTTATTCGGGAGCCTCGGCCCACAGCCACATACCCCCATACAAATCTAAAGGAATCCAAATGCAACATAAAAAAACCATTACAGCCACAACTCACAGTACACATGGTCTATTCTCAACAACCAAGGGGACAACTGGAAAGACAGATGGCGGAAGAACCGGGGAACATCGAAACATCCTAAGTTACACTCGTGCACCCGTTCCCTTAACAAAGGCGACAACCGCTGCTTCGGGATAGCAGGCAACAACCGACAATACACTCCATCATTCACTAAGCCACGCAACAATACCCTTCGGGACCCATCTCCATCCACAATGTGGTTGCCATTGCCACCAACAACATCGTTGTCCCCCAACTCATTGTCCGACTGCCCATTGTCCACTTCTTCCGCCCCCAATACCTGCAACTGCTCACCGTCACGACTTGAAACACCATATAAGTTGAAGTCCACTTAATCTAAACCCATTTCCTCTGCCATCTGCCACAAATCCTTGTACTTTTCTGCTGATACCAATCCACAAGTCACCTCTTGATGCGTTACAAGACCTGATTTCTTCATGGCCAACAGCGCCTGTCTGACTGGGCGCGCCATGTTCGACAAAACAATCGACAAAAACAATTTGAAAACAATTCAACTGGCTTCCTGAAGCCCGCACTAAAGAACTAAATTAGTTGAACAAAAAACTGCTTAGCCAGTTTAGAAAAAAAATTATTAAAGATCGTATCCTTATGGAACTAATAGCTGTGAAAGCACTTAAATAAAACCGGACGAACTATAATTTGAACTGCAATTCCAGGAAACAAGGATTGCAACTCCCTAGTGATATCAGAAAGTGAACGCAATTTGTTTTTGCATTTGGGCGTGTCTGTGAGAGTGTGCGTGGGTGTGTTTAGCTTGTGATTTATACAATCGTTTTATTCTTTGTTCTTTGTTTTGTCTTGGTTAGTGGGTTTACCATTTAATTCTGTTTCGTTTGAGCAGCTATGTGCGTATTTTGTGTGTGCATTTGTAACGTGTGAACTGTGAAACATAAAACTGTGAAACATTACGGGCGTTCGTTTTGTCGAATGCGAAAAACCAAGATCGTTTCATTTTGGTTCTCAACCAGGAATTAACCTTTTGCTTTCAGAAATGTTAACTGGAACAAGACGCAACGACAATGTTAGTTTTCCCGCCCCCAAGCATCGTAACACTTTATTTGAATGAACGCTAATCCGGTATTGTAAGGTCGCCTCCCATTGCTACATGTTGCAGCATTGTAGCATTTTGGCACTGTTAGTCTCTGCTGCTACGGCTTCTCATCTTTTTTATGAAAATTCTAGCGCAACATGAACTCTAATAGTGGTAATACTGTACATTTTACAGGCGGATTTGATAATATCATGAGTCTATGAAAATTATGAGTTTTCAACTCCTTTAGATTTAGTTTACTCTAGCGTATGATCAAAAACCCCATACCGTACGGATGCGACACCTGTTGCCAGATGCCTGAAATTCGTCTTGAAACCCGAAACCAAATTCGAACCTCTGGTCGCGCGAGCAAATCTAAGCCGGAAACACAGTTAAGTGCGGAGCTGTTTCCTTCCTTGACTGAAGCTCGCCCTTGTATCCGAAACTTGAATTAGATGTTTCTATCCAAGGCCCGCAGAGATATTAGCTGCGCAGCGTTACTGATTAATTGCTAAGCCAAACTAGAAAAAAAATTGTTTCTGTTTATAATTCGTCGTTACGACTTTTTTTTTGTGCGAACATGTATCTTCCTTGAGCATATTCTGTAGACAAATTCAATCTGTGATTGGCGAGAACTAATCATCTTTTTGAAAATGGGAACAATGTGAACGGCTGGAAAATGCTTTAAAAAGTCAACTGTGTAAAAAGTCAAATTTTCAGTGTATCCAATGGTGTAAGAGACCAGTCATTATTTATCACTGGGGAGGGGAGGGAGGGGGGGGGGTAAGGGAAAT